>VZTL01025364.1:1647-13587 GCA_013400535.1 Scopus umbretta | reverse complement strand
GGGGGATGACAACAAATATGGCGGAGAGGAGCAGGACGGCAGAGACGGGTCAGTGCCAGCCGCAGTCGCCTGGGTGGGGGGAGAGGGGAAGAGCCCCCCTTCTCCAGGGGCTTCTGGCGGCAGAGGGGGCCTGCCTCGCAGCGGAGTGCGGGCGGCGGAGCCCTTCTCCCGGGGGAAAGGGAGGGAAGCGCCTCCTGGCCGAGGGCACNGGGGGATGACAACAAATATGGCGGAGAGGAGCAGGACGGCAGAGACGGGTCAGTGCCAGCCGCAGTCGCCTGGGTGGGGGGAGAGGGGAAGAGCCCCCCTTCTCCAGGGGCTTCTGGCGGCAGAGGGGGCCTGCCTCGCAGCGGAGTGCGGGCGGCGGAGCCCTTCTCCCGGGGGAAAGGGAGGGAAGCGCCTCCTGGCCGAGGGCACTGAGGTGGAGAGGGGGCCGGGGCAGAGGCCCCTGCCCAGGGAGCTGTGGAGGAGGGCGAGGCGCCTTCCCTCGGGGAAAGAGGAGCATCATCCCGGGGGAGAGGTGGTCGTGGCGAGCGCCCCTTCAGGCGGGGAGAGGGGGAAGAGCCCCCGGGCACTCCAGCCGTGCCTGAGGGGGGTTTGCCCCGTTGTGGGGAGGAAGGTGAGAGGGCGAGCGCCCTGCTCACCCAGCGAGCACAACGTGGGGGAGAGCCCCGGTTGTGCAGAGGCAGAAGCAGGTGGTGGGGGAGCCTGCACTGCGCGCCATCCTCCTCGCACAGGGGGCAAAGGTGGCGGTGGTGAAGAGCAGAGCAAAACGGTGGTGCACAGGAGCTCCTCTCACACAAGAAACCCTGGCCTGCTTTATTTAGAATGAAAAAATAATATGTGAAGACACGGGGTTGGAATTAAAACTGCACCACAAGGGTGGTAGCTTGGGGGTTGACCTGCAGGTGCTGCTCGACCTGCCCCGGGAGGTGTAAAGTGTCTGGAGGCTGCAGAAGGGCAGCACACCATACACCTTCCACCTCATGTATGTTATTCTGTGAGGGTCTCTTTAAGGAAGATGCCAAATGTTGTTCTTCCTATTCAGGATGTATTAACAGTGGCTCTAACCGTGTACGTGAAGATAAGTTCGTTGACGAAACGAAAGTTTTGTGTTTCCTCATGAATGATAAGGATTCTCTAGGTACAGGGGTCTTTCCTATTGTAACAAAACACAGGTAAGGTCTTTTCCAACCCACGTGAAAACAAAACCCCCCAAAATAAGTTATGAAAATTAGAGATATTAACATTTGGAGGATGAAACTAAGATAATGACAGTTTTTCTGAATATTGAATATCCCACAGCATCATACATAAATCATCCGGGTTCCTAGTCTAAAAGTTCATTTTCCTAGCCTGCTGTGTTAGGTGCTGTGCATGTGCATTTTAGCCTCAGAAGTGGCTCCAAATGAAGCTGCATTATCCGTAGAACTGATTTTGGGTTTTTGTGCCACTTAAGGTGAAGAAATGTGATAAATATATGAAATGCTGTTGTGCTCTGGGAAACAATACTACAAAGGCTACATCTAAATGGATTTGCCATAAGGTTCTTGAATTGCCTGTGTTCAGCCATGCTGTTTATGAACCCATGAAACCATGTTGTACAGTTTATTGTACATTAAACTTGTCCATGAGGCAGGTGATTTTTTCTGTCCACTGTGTTGTGCAACACTACTAAACACAGCTGATCAGCTCTGACTGCACTGTGAAACAGGAAACAAATCTCCAGTGTCTGTTTGACTTTGTCAGCTTTCCTACCTACTTCATCTACTTATGCCTGTGCTATTGTCAGTAACTTTCTTTACCATATTATGTAACTTTCCTACGATTTCCAGATTAGCGCATGGACTTAGTCTTACATTGTGTTCTCTGCTATAGTATTTAAATCTGCAGCCTTGCAGTATTTGCTTTTTATTTTTGTCCAGAACTTTTTCCACATCTAACCATTGCAGCTAACTAATTAGAGATTTTCTCTTAAATGTTGTGTTTCAGCTTGTGCTGAAATCGTGTTTTGTTGCACGTTCCTGATATGTGTCCACTTAAGTTTTGCAATGCCTTGTCTGGCCATTTTGCAAATCTGAATTTGTGGATCCTTCTTTTTTTGAGAAATCAGATAAGGAATTAAAAATACAAAGAACTGCAAAAATAGGAAGAAGACCCAAACATTTCAGAGATCAGTGGGGCTTGGGAAGCAAACTTGTGATCTTGGCCCATTTTTAAGAAAGGACATGGAAAGTAGGCTGTGGAAAAAAAAAAAAGTGGGGTGGTTTTTTTTTTTTTTTTTTTTTCCTTTTTCCTCCTAAACTTTGGTTTCTGACTATCACCTGACACTAAGGGGACAGACAGGTTCTTTTAGGGATTCTTGGAAGATCCCCAAAAGAACCCGTTTGTCCCCTTAGTGCTGGGTGACACTGACACTGTTGATGTGCACGTAACTTAACTGGGGAACATTCTTGTTCTTGGTGCATCCTGACTGCTTAGGATGTCTTCATGATATGTCAGATCTGGACCAGTCTTTAGGAGATACAGGAATCTAACTCTAGAACCTGCATTTTGCACAAATTTAAATTTTTATGTGTGGATGCAAGGAGAATAAAGCCATTATAGAAGGCCTGAATATTGTTCAAACCATATAAATTGATTTAGCCAGTATGATAATATTATACTTGCTGTTTTGTTTTTACAGCAACATCATGCTTTTATTCCTGGATCAGAAATCACAAGTAATAACTAAGTCTTATCTTCTTCTCTAATTTTCAAATGAGAAAACTGAGTTACAGAGAAAGTAAAGATAACTTATCCATGCTTTATAGCAGCACATGGACTATTCTTTACTGGTTTAATTCAGTAACCTGTAACAGTAACTCTTTGACAAGAGTCAGTGTCAGGGAAAGATGTCAGAAAAATTATAATGTGCAGTTACAGAAAGGTAATTCTAAAAATTAAGTTTCTTCCTAAATATTATCTGATACTGAATTATATACATCTAAGATGCTTACAACCCCTCTAAACTCTTAGCTTTGAGAATATACTATGTCAAGAGGTTTTTGTATATTAATTATACTTATGGAAAACATACCTTTTTATAATGTAAGAATTCTTTGTTTCAGTTTCATTAGTATCTCCTTATTCTGCTGTTACAGGGAAGTAAATCCATTAATCTTTCTTACACTGATAATTATACTTACTGTTTCCATATATGCAAATCCTTTCATATTTCCATTCCTTTTTCATGTAGATGATTTTTGTTTCTGTAGTAGTTTTTGCAAATTTTTAAGCTTTCTTTTATTGGGGAGGGGGATTAGGACACACAGAATTGCACAGAGTACTTCAGAAGAGGGACTACCATCATGTTTTATTATACTGTTAAGCTCAGTATTATTTTCTATATCATGGTTTAAGCCAATCTGTGTGTTTCAAATGAGATTGAGAGTTAATATGGAAGGTAGATTATCTCACATCTGTCTACTCCGGAGTTCATATTCTGGTGCTATCCTCTCTGGACTAGGCAGACATCTGGTCTAATCCATTAAAATAGTTTCTGTGTTCTGATGTTTGGGTTAGAGTGCTGCAAATCATCTCGCTTTACCCTGGATTAATCAATCATTTTCCCATTGCAATTAGCTGCTTAGTCCTAGCTGGTTTCCTGGAACTGCTCAAGTCAGCTTTCTGCAATAAACTGTAAGTTTGTATGCTTCCCTGTTCGGGTTTCTAGGCTGAAGCCTTCATGTGTCAAGCTGGGAATCCAAATTAAAAGCAACTTAAATCTTGACAAATGAAGTCTGCAGGAGAATGAAAGTGATTAAGACTAGTTAGTTACTTTCAGGAGCTTCTTGGTTGGACTTTCAGTTGTTCTGCTTAGCTGATCTTGATGTCTCAAACCTTTGGAAGATACAGGATATAACCAGGCAGCCAGTTTAGTTAAGTTTCTTCAGAAACAGATCAATGTTATTTTTCCAATTCTGTAGCAGAGAGGACCTTCTTAACTTCTCAAAGGAAGATTTAGGAGAAGGTCATAGTGAGTACAGAGTGCCTGCATTTGTTAATTTTTTGACCCATGAACCAGATTAAAGTATTTAACTTTTCAGACATGGCTCCAGCTAAAATTTCACTAGGTATCTTATTCTCCTCAGGTTACTCTTATTCTTCGAGGCATCTATATTACCTTCAGAAGACTTGCTTCCAGAGGCCTGAATGATCAAAGGGTACAGGTTATCTCTGAGTTCTGTAATAGTTTTCTATCTGAGGCAACTGAATATTAGCCTGGATTGACAGTTCTAATATGTGATATTCCACAGTTGCTAGTCATTTTGTGGATATTAGTATTTCTGATATTTCATTTAGTCATCGTCACTGAAAGCATAGTGAAAGCAAAGAAAGGCATTTACTCACAGTACTGGACAGGATATAAATGTATGTCTTTAGACCAAAGATTCTTGTTATCGGAACAAACAGATTTCCCGGCTGAATGTGTAGTTTTTCATGTTTATTTACATGTCATGATAAATACGTTGCACAGTGATGTAAAGTCACATTTCGTATTAAGAACGGTTAGAATTTTCGAAAGCATTCACAGCTGGGCTGACCTGCCTTCAGGGAGGAAAGCTTCAAACCACTGCTGAAACCTGAACCCCCACTCAAAGTTTGGGTAGAAATTAACATTTCTAAAACACTTAGTGTTGAGATCATTATTTCAGCGATCTGCATGTGGAGGGTCCAGTAGAATAGCTGTGTAAATTCTGCAGTGTTTTCTAATTGATTTTAATATGGTAGTGCTGAGCTGGACTATTTTGAAAGATAACTTTTGATTATTCTTTCAAAAAATAAGTTATTCTTTTACAAACATTTTATCACATATTGTATGAACACATTCTAGTATCAAAAGCATACTGCTTTCTTTTAGGTGGCCTTAATTATTAAATAAAAAGGCAAACTAAATAAGACAAGCTAATTTATTTGTCTTTAAATATATACCTTTTTGCTAACTGGAACTTCTAATTCACCGGCTTTATCATGGGGAAATTTAAAATAGGAGAAGTCAGCTAATTACTTTAGCAATATTATTGTCTTGGTCTTTAAAATGACACCGTACATCAGTGATACTTCTGGTCTTCCAGGCAAATTTAACATCTTCAATTGAATTGTCCTTTCTTAAATTATTTCTGGATTTTCAAGTGTATATAAACAATATAGCTTGTTTCCTAATATACACTACTAGCCTGTAAACATAGCTGAATTCCAGTGTTTTGGAAAAGATGTTGCAGTCTTCATGTTGTAAGGGATCTGCCCACTATAGACAAAGAGATTTCAAGCCAATGGAAAACTGTAAGAGTACTGGACCCAGACTTGCAGATGTTCACACACCATAAAGAGCTATTTACAGTTGTTTATAAAATGCTGCAGGATGTATTTGTAAATGAATCTAAAATGTGTTTTGTTCAACAGACATCAGTACATTTTAGCTTAAGCAGTTCAAAGTCCAGGGGGTATTAGAGAAAGGTTTGTTAGTAAATTTGAAGCACTCTGTAAGACCATTAACTGCTTCAGTTTTTACTGCGTAAGTTGAAATATTCATTGAAGTGATATATAGAAATTAACTATAGTCACTACAGAAAAATATTATAATAATCATTGTACTCCGTTGCCACTAGTAGACTGATATTCAACTAATTTCCAACTTACTCAGCTATCTAGTGGAAACAATCCCCACTAGAAGAATTCACTGAAGAAGAGCTGCTAATATATTTTTGGTACTTACAGCTTTGATCATATTTCTATTACATAATTTGCCATATAAGGAAACCTGAGAAATACTAATGAAGGTTTTATACAGCCAGAAGATATAATTTCAGAAAAAGAAAGAAACAGGAATGTGTTGGGTATTCCAGTTGCCACTTCTTAATGGTTTACCATTTCCTAGCCATATTTCAAACAGTTTTTTCTTTGACAAATAATCAAAGCTTTTGAAAGTTACTTACCTCAAGCCTCCCAACATTTTTTCTTTCAGTGAAGTTCAAAGCAGCCTATTAATTATTAGCACTTGTGAGAGGAGGTTTTTGAATTTGTAAAAAGTAAAATGAGACATATTGAGAATTTTAATAGGTTTTGTACTGAAATTTGTAAAACAGAAGTTTCTGCAAGTTTCTTTAGTGTTGCTGTCACTGTATTTAGTAGGCAGAAGCCTCATGCAAAAAAACAGATCAACCTCAGAATTCATTTATGTGGCCTACATAGCATTTCTGTTTTTTTGAAGTTGAGCTTTATAGATATAATGCTCATTAAAATAGTTTCTAAAGTCAGCTTCCTGTGTTAAAATGTAACTGGCTTGATCTCCACATGGGGCCACTAACAGGACTGGGAAACTTAGATCTGCAGCACAAGCCTGCTTTACAAATGGGACACCTAATAACAATAGCTGTTACCTTTCACAGAAGAAATGGGCAACTTGTCTACACTCAGAGATTTTCCTTCCTCCTGTTCCTCTTTCCTGTAGCAACATCTGTTTAGGGACAAAAGCAATAGAGTGAAATGACTGCATAGTCATCTTTACTTTTTTCTTTTTTAGTGAAGACCTAGGATATCCTGATAACAGAAAGTACCAAACCCTGGATAAATGAGGTGCTAGAGGACATGAGGAGGAGTTTGGTACAGATATTTGCTGCTAATGTCACTCAGATCCAGCCATGCTGCCTCTGCCTAGCAGTGGTGCTGCTGGATGCAGGCTGGCTCCAGCAGACCCACCTAGGTGTATGCATTGTGCTACATCACTCTCGTTTCTGGAGGATTGATTGTGCTGCCCTTTTCCAGAACAATGTGATTCTATAGAAACCAGCTCAGATTTCTTAAGTAATCCCCAAAAGTAGTTGGCATGCAGAGCCTTGATACAGAATTGCCATGTTTAGATTGCATTGTACCTGAGATAATAAGTTCTTCCAGGCTCAAGCTGTGACTGCAATTAATCTACAATAGAGGTGAACCAATTTATAAGTAATCTAGAGTTGGTTATGGGTACACACCTGTGTGTCCCATATCCCAGCTTCCCTGTCCCATTGTCCCCAGAACTCATCATTTTCTTGACATTGCCACAAAGGCCAAGCCTGTTATTTAAGAAAAGCTGTGTTTTTTAACCTTAGATTTTTAAATGTGTTTTTTGGAAGTAATTCTGCTATTTGTATGTCTGAACGATTTGGAAAACGCTGTTCTACCAAAATAATAGTAATGACTTCAATTTCCTTTTATCACAGGCTATGCAAATTCAGAGATGCGGGCTTTAGTGTTAAATCTAGGGCCCAGACCCTGTAAATGTTTGGCATTGAGTTTGATGTATGTGTATGTATAATAAAGTGTTTGCATGACTGGTTCTATTTTAGGATAAGTAACATATTAAGGTTAGAGACTGGAACGTATACAGTCTGATACATATGTTTTCTAATATACGTGTGTCCCTGTTCTCTCAGTATGGTTAACTGGCTGATTTTGTAGATTCATTGTGGCAAAAATCAAGTGTAGAAAAGGGAGCGGGAGAAGACAGTCATTGTCTTAAATTATTATTATTAAATAAATGAGTTATCTAACTATTTCATTTGCGTGCTAATTCATAGAGCTATTACTTAGCAGCGGATCTCTCGATCACGAGTGAAAACTGGCAAGATTTTGCTTTTACATATTGTTTCATAACCACCTTGAAAAATGTGTTGAATTTCAGTCTCCACAAAAGCAAGTGGAACGTCATTTCCTGTGAATCACCAGAGCAGAGCAGCAGGAATCCATTCCAAAGCAAGCCCAGCTGGATTTGTTAAAGGTCTATTGATGAGTTTTCATTTGCAATAAGCAGCAAAATTCCTGTGCGATTACAGTAAACTTTAGAGCTGGGTAGCACCTATCAAGTGACTATCATGTTTGCATACATGTATAATGCAGATGAGATAGTATGATGCACTTGATTAATGAAAAATTCCTCAAATAACCTATACAAATCCAAAGGCAGCAGCACTATTTCAGGGGAACTGTCCATGTAAAATAGGATTGTGAGATAAACTTGCCTCTGTACTACTTACCTATATTTGAGGTCTGTAGTACTGCAAGAATAACAGATGTTTTGTAACTACACAGAATACCAGTATATCTGCTGGTTATTTTATTTCTAAGCAGTACAAATAATCAGTAATTTGATCTCAGAGCTTTCTGTATGTAAGCCTTCTTGTAGGTAGAAGTTTGGCTTCGGTTCTGCATATTTGCAATACTTTGTATGCATTTCGTATTCATATAAATAGTGTATCAGCATTTGCTTAGTTAAAAAAATGTGAATATGGTGTATTAGTTATATTCTCTGTAGTTAAATTCCTGTTGTTACGTTGCTAATGCAAGAGAGTTAATAGATCAAGTTTGCTTTGCTGACAGTTTTATGTTAGAAAACATATTTAAATCTTTTGCTATACAGTACTTCTGTGAATAAAATAAACCACTGAAATGATCTAATTATTTGACATGAAATACTAGGTTATGCTGAAATATTTCGTAACTAAAGAGTAAATTCAGCAATGTGAGTGGGCAATGCTTGGAAGAAATTCTCGGTGGCTTAAAATGTTACTTTTTGGAATGGACTGTTCTGGAAAGTAGGGGCGAAGATGCTGTTCCAACTAAGAAGTTAAAGGAGCTGTTTCAATTAGTAATTGTAATTATGGCAGTAATTAATAGTGTAATTGTTTTCAGCAACCTCAGGGAACAAATTCCAGAAGTAGTATAAAATCCCATATTATTTAAAATATGTAGTAGACAAGAAGATTTTAACTCCAAAGTGAAGAAATTAACAGTGTCTGTACCTACTGTTGACTTAAATTGACTGACAGAAGACATGCCTATGTCTAAACAAGAACGAAATAGGAAGCAAGGGTAAACCCATATCTTTAAATTGCACATATTCAAGAGGCAAGGAAAAATAGAAGTTCAACCCAAAGGATGACGCATGAATTATGGTGTGTAATACACAGGATGGAAATTGTCAGTGAACTTAAGTTGCCTGGTTTTCACCTCTCACACTCATAGCGATAGTGGAAGCAGTTGTAGCAGTGTGCAATTACATCTCTTCCAATCATTTGTGAAGTACAGGGCCTGGAAGAGAAAGATGCTGCTACACAAAACTGCTGCTGTGTTTCTCCATGGGATTTTGTGCTCTGTGGAGCCCTCGTGGAAAGCCTAGTTTCCCACAGATAAGGATTCTTTACCAGCATAAAGATGTTAGTAGTTGAGTCAGGAACTGGATTCCAGTCTCCTGAATGCTACACGTACTCAGTGATAATCAAAGACATCTTTTTCTTTGGACAGGTGCATGCACAACAAATTTACAGTAGTCACACTTCAGATGTCAAAAAATCAAAATACCTCTGAATAGTTGGTGTGGTGTAGGACCACAGTTGTCCTGTGTTGAGGCTCACCAGGCTGATTTCTTTCAGAGAATACCTGAGAATGAGCTAAAAGCCTGATCCAAATTAGAAGGCAGAGCTGTATTACCTAAGTGATGAATCTAAAATAATGTCCATGATACAGCTTATCAGCTGAGGTGGAGCATCACAGCTGTAGCTGGCTTCCTTTGGCCTTGCTGGGATCACAGCAGGTAAGTTCATGTCTTCCAAAATATGGCATAGACATCTCTTTAAGTACAGGTCTGGAAAGCCCCTGTTCAATCAGCAAACATGTGAAGACATTAAAAGTGCTAGGAATTTGACACGAAAGGGGTAATTTTCATAAACAGAAAAAGCACTGTTTATATGTTTCTTGATCTTGCTAATACTCTGGAAAGAATTCCATACTACTTCATACTTAGTACTTTTAGGAAATGCTTTTTGTGGGCAAGCATTTTGAACGTGATCATCAGGGCTGAGGAGTATGAAACCTAGGACAGTTAAAATAACTAAAGCCTTGGCCTTTTGAGAAAGCTGAAATAAACCTACTTCTCTGTTATATCAGGAATAATTATTATCCATTGAGTCCTTTCCAGTTTCCCAGCTGAGAATCAGTTGGTCCTAAAGAAGAGAGACACACAAAGATTTTAACTTGCAGAGATTTCAACTTCATTAGTCATTGAAGGGTACATAGTCATGGGTCAGGGTTATTACGTTGGTTGCTACGTGTCAGATCTTTTAGCTGCATTTAGCTTGCTGTAACATGATTTATTTTTAATTTAGAAATTTATTTTGTCATGACTTTTTTCAGTTATGCTGTCATTAAACCAACTTCAATTATGCTGTTCTTGTAGGATAAAGACCACCTCATTCACACAGTGCTCGCTCCTGGTTAGGATATCATAATCTGACTGTTGATTAATCATGTGTCTTGTGCTCTTAAATCAGAAAAAAAATGTTTATTCTAAACTACACAGTGTGGATAAAGAAAAAAGAAAGCCATGCAGGAAGTAATGTTCTTATACTGAAAACAGTTTTTGCAATAAAATGACTTTACTGCATAGGAGGGAAATGGTCAATGTAGTCTGTAGGCCAGATTTCTGTTGCTTTATCAGTGTAAGTATGGATTAAGTCCATCCTTGTTTTGTACCTTCTGTATGAAACCTGAAGTATTGTAGACGGAAATTAAAGTTTGATCTGCATCAACTATAATTAACTGAATCAAAATCCTTTGGCTGGTGCTATTTCTTGAGGTTGTTCAGAAATAGATTTTATTAAGCATTTTGTAGGTAATCATTCTGCATTTAAAAACCTTGTCAAAGAAAGGTTTTTGCAAATACATAGTATATTCATGTGTCTCATTAATATACCTGAAACTTTAAGCTAGGTATCCTACTTTTGTTAAATCAATGCTTCATACCTGGGGCAGCTGTTGAAACATGGATATATGCATAGCATATATCCAAGAACCTTTCCCTTCCTTTCCTCCCACTTTCTCCATTCTCCCCCACATATAATACAAACCCAGGTGTATAAAAGCTGATTTGTTTCAGGATTAGGTGGCACAGGAAATATTTACAACATTTTAGGATAGTACCAGCAAATACAAGTGAATGACTTCAATCACTAACCTCTTTTTCTACTTTTGTGGGTAGTATCATGAGCTTTTGCACTTACCTGGCATTTTCTACCAACTACAATGCCAAACCCTGCAATTGTCTGCCTGTTCTGACCAGGTATTTTTTGCAGGTTACATGCACTCCTTGTCTTTGGTAAATTAGTTTCTTACAGGTTTCAAAAACACATGGGACCCTACGAAAGAAAGTTTTACCCATTGAAGTTCTGTAGTGCCACACCAAGGGATCTGCTTTCACTCTTCAGTTCTTTTCCTGCCTCAGATTCTGTAGACATGGAATTTCCTCTTGCTTGGTAGGAACACTCCCAAAAAATCTTTTGCTGACCTAAAACTTGAATTCCTATGCACTCTTCAACTGGAGTTTCAGCATCTCCTATTATTCATATGCAGACCTAATTCTCTGAGCCATCTCTTATCCCCCAAGAAGGATGGACTTGCGATACAATTAGTTTTTGCAAATGCAACTCTGAGGACTAGCTGAGCTCGGTAGCCATTATTTACTCTTTTCTCTGCTAGTTGGGGATGTATGTGATGCATCATATTTTTGTTTACAATTTGTATGTTTTATGCTTTTGTTTGATCTGTTTTTTGCTTAAAGAAGTATTGCTACTATGGCAACTGTTGCATCATGTGATATCTTTGATATTATCAAGATGCCAAATACTTGTTAAAGAATAAATCTGTGTATCAGATGAAATTCACTGATTCTTACAATGTTTTTAAATAAACATATTTTCAGTTCACATATTTGGCACTACTTTTTTTTCAGTATTTTCTTTTTTCATTTCTGGTGAATGTTTTAGTGGATAGGTTAGAGGTTATAAGTACAGTAAAAAGAGTAATGGATATTATTTTTCCTTGCTTACTGAGTTCAAATCATTAGTTGCTTTTTTTATTTTCATA
>VZTL01025362.1:0-26518 GCA_013400535.1 Scopus umbretta | reverse complement strand
GCAGAAATGGTTATTAAAGTCCCTTGAGAAAATCCAAAGGCAGCTGTAGAGCTGCAGGATATGCCTTCTGATGATAGGAAATGTTCATCCAGGTAGATGAATTCCCATGCAAACTGAACTTTTCTCTTCCCCTGGATGCTTGTGGAGGGTTTGGTGCTGTGATGCAGGGTAATGGAGGACTCTCAAGAAAATGCCAATAGTAGACCATCTTTTATATTCAGTATAAAGTGGGAAGGTGGGGAATGCTTACCCAGCCACAGTGAGAAGCAATTCTCTTGATGGCTGTCTGCAAAACATTCATCTCTTCAAGCAGAAGGAAGGAAGTCAAATGCCCCATTAGCTGAATCCTTTCATCATTTCTTTTTAGCATTTTAGTGCTATTTGATTGTTTTAAAAAACAGCACTGCCTGTCTTGGGTCTGTCTATCTATAAAAAAAGTTAAACAGGACACTGATGAATATTGGCCAAAATCCTGTCTTATTTTTAATCTAATTTAATCTTCTGGAAAAATGTTGTGGTTCCAAATATCTAGTTATGTTTTCTTAAAACCTCAAAATGATAGGTAAATTTCAATGCAAATGTACTCTCTTTAATGACGATATTTATCTATGGTTTTTTTGCACCTACTATAATAGTGACATTTTTTTCCTGCTTATGCCAGCAGGTTCTGCAATAGAAGTCATGCCATGGATCTTCCAAAACTGCAATGACAGTGTCAATGTTGAGAGTCTCAACTTCAACTCATTTTGCCACAAAGAGAAGCTGAGCTACATGATAATCTTTTTTTTTTTTTCCTTGTTTTTGAAATATGAAGTAGTTGCACACCTAGCTAAAACTATGGTAGGCATAAACCTTTCATCCCACATATCTGCAACAGACCTGAAAAATTAAATAGGTGTAGCAAGGCAAAGAAACTTTTGAAGAAATGGAGATAAGATTAAATTTTCCTTTAAGACTGCACAAATATTTTGTTCTCATTGGAGCTTCTTAACTGATGCTCATCATTACAGTTTAACCTCAACATTGCTGACAGATCAAAGCAGCTGGATGAGGAGTTACCTTAAGCCAACTGTTTCCTTTAACAAAATATTTTTGTGTACTGTTAGGCACAATTCACAAATGTGATAGAGAAATTCTACTACCATCCATTCAGTCAACAACATGATAAACAGTGTGAAAAGGTAATACCTGTGCCCTATGCATAATTTTATTTACAACCAATGGAATAGACTTCATTTCCCAGAAACTGAAGGGCAGTAATATTTCTGCTCATCCTCCAAAGTAGCCCTAGTCACAGCTGAAGTTAGCTTTACTTCTTGAAAAATGGTGTCCGAAGCAGGTTGACAGGGCATCTTTAATATACTGAGTGAGCAATTTGAAGTTTAATACTTACTCTTTGTAAACAGGAAGAATAATCTGCCTACTTATAGTGATTATTATCAAATACCATGATACATTTCAGACACTATTTCTGATTAAATAGTTTCAGCTAATGTGTAATGATATGTATCTGATGAACTTTGAAGACTTTGTAAGTAAGTCCTTCGGATTTCCAAAAGCAAATACATGAAATCAGCAGACTCTGTTACCGTGGACTAAAGGATTACCCAGAAAGGAAAAAAAAAAATAATTAAAAAATATTGCAAATATCTAATCTGCTAGGAAGTAAGACAGAAATAGTAACTTCCTGCTATGTCCACCAAAAATCTTGGGGCTGCCACCCACAATGAAAAAAATTATGCTGAACAAGAAGGCAAATTTTATTATACATCAAATACCAAAATTCTTTCTTTGCTTTCACAGTATAACGATATGGAGCTTCCTTAGCACCATTCAATCTGTCAAACAGCTCAAGGTCATATGTAGTGTGGTATAGAGGTTGCTTTTCTTAAAGCAAGAGATTTTTGTGTACAGTACAACCACACCTCTTGGAAATATTGTCTATGGTGTTGAAACTGCAAACCTGAAGAACCTTGTGCTTTTATAAATCTTAGACTTATCCATCAGCTAGAGGAAAGGAAAACTCAATAATGGCCACACACTTTCCAAATGCATCCATGCTTTCAGTTTTTAAGAAGAACGAGAGATACAGAATATATGAACTTAGAGTGAAAGATTAGTCTATATGCTAGTTAAGCTAGTAAACTGCGAGAACTGCACAGAGATTCCCAGGTGTCTTTGAGTTACACAGGGAGGTTTTGTGTCAGAGTAGCTGTTTTCAACTTTGTGATTGGCAGACCGTTGTAACTTAGAGTGGAAGTACAAGCAGACTTCTGCCTGCTGAAGTCAAATCAAGGGAAAGTAACAGGAACAACTTTGTCAAAAATCACAACAGCTTAGACTTCTCACAGGAATAAAAATCCACACATAATAATGGAAATCAAACAAGACATTAGAAATTGAAAATTGCCCTTGTTGTTAAAAACGGATGTTTAACATCACCTGACTTTCCCCGGTGGAATGAATTGCTTTGCTTTGTTTTGCACATCATGTATGGACTTTCCCTGTCTTTTTCTACTTATCCTAGGATATCCCATCCTTTCACTTAACTACTGCAACTTAACAGTAAGTAGTTCTCACTCAGCTCCCCCTTTTCCTTGTTTCTTCCTTTCTGGTTCTTTTAAGGAACAAGCTTATGGGACCTGTGTACAAGTGCCAAAGATTTGAAAATTACATGAGAGCTTGTGGGTATTGCCTATTTGCCCTGTAAAGGTACATCGTGCTCAGAGGCCGTGACTTACTAGGCTTATACGGACAGGCAAAACATGTAAGGTGACTAAAATCCACCTAGTATGTATTTGCTGTCAGCCATAGCTTTTCATCTGTGTAAAGTATCCACACAATTGAGCCTTGAGATGATGGTTCTCTTCTCCAGTCTTGCAACCTAGTGCAACTGCAGTAGAAGACCCAAAGAAGTCTGAAGACTGATGGCTGATGGTTCAGTGTCTGAATAAATATGGCAATTGATTATGGCTGTCGGTAAAAAGTCTAAATATAATCTTTCTTATGTGTTTGACATTACAAGAACATTCTTGTTAAGATCTTGCTTTTATAAATATAAAAAATTCTTTGAAAGATATTCATGACTTATTTATCAGTATGATTGCACCATTCATCTAGCCCAGTGTGCAGAGGTTTATGTGTAAAACATATGTTCACATACATTTATTTCTGCAGGGGTTAATTATATGGGGTATGTAGTTCTGAAAATATTATGTTATTGAATTGCATGTTTTGTGTGATTAAATTTGAGTTAGATTTGCAGGTGTTTATGTTCCATATATTGCACAAAATTTGTCAAAATACATGCATTTTTATCCCTTTACAGAAGAAAAAAAAGTAATATTTATTAATAGCTGGTCTTTATCAGGAAAGTTTCATGGACTTTTACAGGTATGTTTACTATATACACGTGACATTGTTTATACCTTATTTATAGAATGCAGAATCTCAATGTCTGTCTCTCATCCTTCCGTTCTTGGGGCATTTCTTTTTATGGTTATTTCTACTCCTTTATCTCTTATAGTAATTACTAAATCCTGAAAAGGATAGGAGGTATGGTAAAAAGCTGTTTATAAACTTTAAAGAGATTTAATTGAGTATTACCAAGTGTCAACTAATTTAGAATTTTGAACTGTTAGTGTTAAAAAATAAAAGTCAAATTTTTGTTAGGTTTTTAGCCAGACACAAAAGCTGGAAATACAAAATATTAGAAGAGTGAAAATAAAATGCCAAAAAAAGGAAACAAACAAAAAAAAAGAGAACAAAGGAATGAGAACAGACTCTTAAGTTACCAGATAAAAATTAAGTAACAGTCCTTGCAAACAATCCCTTGCAGATGTTCTAGTTCTGTCTTTCCCAACATCATATTTGCTCTATGACCTGAAAGAAGGCCTACCTTGATGCCTACAGATCATGGAAGATCCCTGGGAATCCATAACTATTCATATGATGACACTTACCTCTCTGCATTGACTCTGCTCCCAATTAACCCCCAACCCAGCTTCATGTGGAACCACTCAGTAATCAAGATTTACATAGCAACATAACCCCCATGAAACATGACAGGGGAGATATGATCCATATGTCTAGTTAATAAGGTTAAATTCATACGGGCTTCTCCAAATAGCTTCCCACATGTTCTTGTATGTAAAAATCATATTCT
This sequence comes from Scopus umbretta, assembly GCA_013400535.1. Taxonomy (NCBI): domain Eukaryota; kingdom Metazoa; phylum Chordata; class Aves; order Pelecaniformes; family Scopidae; genus Scopus; species Scopus umbretta. Next base: position 22,353 of record VZTL01025362.1, on the reverse strand, counting down.
TCCTGAGGTTCAGTTCATGCCTCTAGTTCCTTCTTTTATATCCCAGGGGCTTTCTCTGGGCCAGATAGACAACAACACTCCATGAGTGAGGAGCACCCGTGTCTACACAGAGAAGTTCTCTCAAACAGAAGAGGATCTGCTAATGGTGAAAAATGATACAAGGAGAAATTCTACTTAGTTTAGTTCTCTTTATCTTACTTAGTGCTGATTTAGTTTTTTCATCCTAGTTTTAGTTATTTGCTTTTATCAGTACATACTGGTAGCAGGGTTTGAATAACAGTAGCCTTCCTTCAGGTAGAGGTGCTTAAATCCTCCTGGTAAGAATCATTCTGTTGGGTATTGCTGTGGTTTAACACCAGCTGGTAATTNGCAGCTACAAGGAAGAAAATTAACTCTATCCCAGCTGAACCCAGGACAAGTATAAACACAGCATGACCGTGGTGGAGGAGAGAATGCGTTTGACAACTCAAATAATATTTTTAAATTAAGTTGAAAAGAAGTAATTCATTAAATTAAGAGGAATCCAAACCTTTTACTGCCCAAAACAAAAAGATCTATTGTTAATCTATCAAATAATAACTTTTCTACTCAATCCTTTAAAAGAAAGTGCCCCAGCTTTCACAGAATGGAGTGGTATATATGTTCAAGCCTTCGGTAGACCATCTTGTATATTCCAAGTGGGAGCAAGGTGAATCTCCTAGATGTGAGTAAGGCATCCACCTCTCTACTTTGCTGAAAACTGAGCAAGAAGAAATGTGTTCCAGGTCTAATTTCCAGAGGAGGTGTCAAAGAATGTCGCAGAGCATGTGAAGGACTCCTAGATTTCTCTCCACATAATTCTGGACAACAACATAAGTGCCTATACCATGAAACATAATTGCAGTAAATCTGTCCATGAAACCTACTTTATATGAGCTAAACAGATGGTCAGCATGTGTAGGTATTAGTTTTACGAGGCAGACATAATTGTTTGTACTTCAGGATCAGGGTGCCCATTGCATTGGGCTTCTCAGTATTACAGACTGCTCCAATTTCTGCATTTTAAAACTCCGGAAGGATAATAGAGAGGGCTAAAGAACAGACTTTCAAATCTTCTTTCCTCTGCTAGAAACCACCCTCCTGATACCTCTCCAGGAGCCCCCAGCATTGCCTTAGCCAGCCATTTTAGCAGTTGATTGCTAGTAGATGCCACTCCTAGGTACCTAGCTCCACCTTGTTAACTCTTGTTATATGGGTCAGCAACCCAAATTGTTTCTGAATCTTCACTGTAGCCGTTTTCTATATCATTACCTAGAACCTGATTCCTAAGACTTTTCTTCCTCTTGTAGTTTTCTGCTCAATCTTCTGTTTAGGTGTTACATTCAAGCTACTATCTAATTTCCAAATAATTTATTGCTCAACAGAGTATGTTCTTTCTTAGAAGGCATTATGTCATTGGAAAAAGGTTTGCTGCTTTTTTTAGACTTAATTCCCTAAAATGTCTGTGTTTGTATTTAGTGCTTCTTGAAGACCACCAGTTCTGAGTTTAGTTTAACAAGATTAAAGCAGTATTAATTCAGTCTCCAGAAGCAAGTGTTCTCATATAGTCACGTGACTCCAGACTGCAAAATTTTAGAGAAGTGACAGTAATTTTTGTGAGAGATACAGAAATAGAATGCTTTGTGCTATTGGTGAAAAAGGTTGTTTTGCTGGAAATATACTTTAATTTTGATGCATTTTATGACAGCTCTATATACTTTAAAAAGAAAAAAAAAAGTTTTATTAAGAACATATATTTATTTACGACCTCCTTTCCTCACAGCATACGAAAACATTCAAACAGTAAGAAAAAGCTATAAAAGAGAGATAATGTGGTATAGAATTATAATGCTTGCCAATATTCTAGCAATGAACAGGGGAAAAACCAACACCCTTCAAAAGACGTACGAAAGGACATTTCCTATTTATGCAAATTAGGATAATGTAAGGAATGATCAAACTAGCTTTCCTACAGAGTGCCAGTTTGTTAAGTGGAACAGATTGAAAATAACAGGAAATTTCATGCAGGCATAGGGCATGCAGCCCTATTCCAATCTAAATGGGATCACAAACAGTAATTTGAAAATAACATGTCATATATTTTGTCACCCTGGTATATACACCCATAAGCAAGGTAGTGGGTATGTTAACCCAGTGTAAAAGCTCTCCATTTTCCTGCTTCATACAGACTGTTTTGTACTCTAAGAGGAAAGAGTTCTTTACTTCCAAGCACCAGAATAGTTGTCACATAATTTGGAAAGCTCACAGAACTTTGTAATAATGCCAATTTGGTAGAAAAAGAATAAATTGCACCATGTGTTATTTACAAAAATAATTCCAGCTATGTCTGGATTCTTTTCTGAAGCAGGTTTAGCGCCTTAGGAAAATAAATGAAGTAAAATCAAATTGCCTATGTAAAATTTGTCAGAGAGAAATGTTCTTTATAAATGAAAAAGTTCTGACTCTTCCTCCTCTGGGGAGAGTAGCTTGTTACAGTCATCTACCAGCTGGAAGGGGCTCTTTGTTGGAAGACTCACAGTAGGGTGCAAAGAAAATCATTCCTATTCCCAATGTTCTTTGAGCTGTTTTGCATGATATATTTTGTTTATCAGGGCAAAGACTTAACACATCAAGCAAATGCCACTAACATTGAACTTTAGCAAGTCACTGTTTTTGCTTCTACTTTCTGTTTGCAGAAAAGCTTTTTTTAATTACATGTACACCATTGAGCATAGCAAGAAATCTCTTTGTGTCCACTCCCTATATCATTGATGAGTTTTTGTATAACTTTCCTCTCCTCTTTTCCACTCTCAAGATAAGCCACCCATGTGCCATCATCCTGGGGTCAAGCAGTTTGCTCAGGTTTGGCAGATATTTGCAGCCACACCCTATGGCCAACTGTTGGTACTCGAGGGGGTTTCCACCATCTGAGAAACTGCCTCTACTTTCCCACACAAGAAGTGCTCAGAAGATGAGCTCTTGCTGTCAGTCTATTCCCTCAAAAGGTGTTATTTAGGGAGTAAGTGGAGCTTTATTCAGGGCCACAACAACCTGTGAACCCTGATTTCTTCTTCTTCTGATTCTTAAAATGTGCATTTTCAGGCAATGACCAAGAAGATCAATAGAAAGAATTCTAAACTAATAGAATGGCTGAATAAAAATAAGTGACTGATAGTATTCAAACAATAGAAATTTGTGGTCTTTTACAGGGTCAGTGTGGCCCACATTCTGTAAGATATTCACATAAAGGTGGGGGGTAGGGACAGTTCTCTTGTGGCCCAACATGAGTTTGTGAAATGGAGTAGGAGGCCTTTGTTAGGAGTGGTGATCTTTAGGAAACAAGCAGGGCATTTGGTGAACGTGGCCGCACCATATCAGTAGGATTGTTCTGAGTCTGAACTGAACCAGAGCCTGAACACTTATAAAAACTTAAAAAATATACATGTAGATAGACAGAAAGGCTCTGTGAGCCTTTAAATTAGCTGTTTTGGGACTAGCTAAGCTAACACGACCTTGTCAAAGTGTCAGGCACCTGCAATCCTAGGGCTCAGACACTTGGATGGTGACTATGCTTACTGGGGTACATCATTTACTGGATAGCTGAACCTTCCTCCTCCTTTGGTATTTCCACAACTAGCTGCCAAAGAATGCAGCTTGGCAACTCTGGAGCTGGGTAAGGAGTCTCTTGCAGAAGTGTGGATTCTGCCAGTTTCCCAGGGCCTCCTGCTCCTCAGCCTCTGCCAGATAGGTATCTTGGTTATCCCAGGACTTCTGCCAGCCCTCTTGAATATCCTGGAGGCGCCTTTTGACAATAGCCACAAGAACCCTTTCTCTCTCCTTTCATGGAAATGCCACCTTGTCCTGAGATGCTGCTTCTTACTCTCCAGTGGAACCTCCCACAGCAAACTCTAATCCCTGCCTGCATAAAGATAGGATCATTGGGTGAAGACAACTGCCACTGAAACCCAAAAACCAAACAAGAAGCTGATTCAGTAGTGTGCTTCTGCCTGAAAAATCTCTCTATAGGGCAGGAACAGGTCTGTCATGCTTCCTCTGAAACAGTTGTTGCTCTAGTTCAGGATCACCACCTTCATCATACCAGTTTTTATAAAACATTGCCATGAAACACAAGAGAACCATTAGCAGCAACAATCTTAAAAATCTCCTGATGCTGGTACCAAGACATCGCCCTGCCTAAAAGCTTCTAGTTATCTCTTGGTAGAGATTAGTGAATGGTGTTATCTTTTGGGTCTTCAGGTAACATCTCTGAGTCTTTTATCTCTTAATGTAGGGATAACTGATACCAGGGCACAAATGTAAGGTTAGAAGGAGGAAAAGGAAAAATAAGGAACAGTAATCCATTTATCTTTCAATAAGAGATATAAGGACTTCTGACAAATAAGGCAGCAATACAGGTAGAACAAGAAAAGAAGAGAAAACCAGAAGCCTAGATGGAAGATGAAGAAGTAGGAGAAAGCTGAAGGAACAATTTAAATGATCATAGTAACTAGCAGCTAGGGAGATGTACATGACATCTGGTTCTTCATATTGCATGAGAATCATTGCAGGATGTCATGGGAACTTGAGATGAGACCCTTCTGTGCTGCATGCTGTTGGATATGTGTTGGAGGGCATAGCTGTCTTATGACCAACATGTCAAGCTGTAGACTGAGTCTCCACTAAGCACTTGATGAGCTTCTGGTGCAAAGCTGTTGCCTGAATTCCTTCCAAAATGATGACTGCTTCTGTGCACTAAACACTGAGGTCCAAACCACCATTTAGTAAATGGAATCAGTAAGATTACTTTTTTAAAGCTGCACTACAGCTCTGAAACAAAAGTAATTAGCAGAAACAGCCAAATAAGACCAATGTTATTTTAGTCTACTAATTTTTTATTAAGAAATACAAAACTTCCTTTCTCACATCTGCTAATCTTACTCACTACACTCTTGGAAACAGTCTTGTCTTAAAGTCATGGGAATCCATCATGATCTTCTGTCTGTCTCACACAAAACCTCCTACAGGGATGTCCAGCCTCATGTGAAGTGAGCACGTAAAGAGGAGGAATCTAGGGGTTAAAATTTCAGGCCTTCCCAGCTGAGAAGGCTAGAGGGGTGGAGGGGGAAGAAAACCTATGATACCTCTGCCCAACAAGAGCATTTGTGAGTTTTGATTTGAGTCAGTTTCTTTATTCAAATTAGAATTTTGTGGGCATCTGATGTACAGAGGATTCTTGATGTGCTCAAGTCTGATCAGCTTTCTGTCTGCAAGTGAAGTGCATGATGAACTGTCTTGAGTAACGGTGAAAAGAGATAAAACTTTATTACCTCACATCTGAAGTTAGTTAGGGAAGTCTGTCATATCAAACAGAGAGGAAGACCAAAGTTAATGAGCTGCTTTCTGTGTGATGGGGTCCTTTGAAAGAAGCTGTGTTTTCACATAGTGGTACCACTGAAGAACAGTCACAGAATCAGTGAGAGGCTCCAAAATTAATGAGGTGCAAGAATACAATGCTGCTTAATGTAACACAAAAATTCTAAACTGTAGACAGTATCAGAATGGGTCTTAATTTACAGAGTCGTTCACTATCCTTGGAAAATCAGGAGTTATCAGTCTCATCAGAGCCTGAAATTGTACACATGTAGAATTACTTCATTACTATGCAGTTAGGAAAGTAATGCTTTGTTTTTGTTTGTGGCTACACTCTGCCCTTTCAAGTACTTTAAGACTCATTGCTTTGATGCATCTGTTTGGTACACCAAGCTGGAACAAGACACATATAACACTTGGCCAAATATTCAGCACAAAAGTAAGGCTTAAAGGCATCCCAAATGTTAAAATGGTTTGAAGTTATAGTAAGTATACTCCAAGCAAGCAGGAGGGCAGACAAATTTGTTTGAGAAACTGCTTTTAAACAGCAAGTGCTTTATTTGCTATTTTATTTCATCTTATATGCTGATGTCTGCACCCAATTGTTTCAGCAGACTGAACAGTTACTCAGAGAATAACAAATTTCCTGAAGAAAAGAAGCAGCATATTAAAACCATTAATTAAAGAGATGTTCTATTCAAGTCTAGCAATAGCAGCCTTTTCATTATACATATGTGAAATAAAGTCATAAAAGCAGACTGCAAGCTTGAATGCTTAAAGATGCAAAACCTTATTGGTCCACCTGCAGAAAACAAGGGAATAAGTTGTGTTCCCTCCATTTCACACCTTTCACCACTGCAATACCATCTGAAGATGTAAGAGTCTGAAGAGCTCTGAGTCTAAAGAGGTGACTTTTTAGAGTCTGAAGAAGTAACTTGGGCTTAAATATTGAAATAGCTTTGTTTGGACTCATTCAAAACCAGTTTTAACTCTGAGTACCTCTGAGAAGATGAATGTTCTAAAGAGTTACAGAAAATAGCTTGAATAAAAAGTTAAAATATTAGCTAAAATACTGTGATGTTTTCTGTAACGTGAGCAAGGACAATTAGAAATATCCTGTATACACATTAAGTAGCATATCTGAGCTCTAAAGGTGTTAGCAAGATCCACCCATGGAGGTACTACATCGATAAAAGGATGAGAACAGGTAATTTTAAAACCAGCCAAGCAAAGACATGTTTTAATCCTTTCATAAGGTATTGAAGAGGGTATGAAAACAAGAGTGTTCCCTTCCTAATCCTAGTCTTAAATTTCCCAAACACTTCCCATTTCTGTGAATAAATAGCAAATAGAAATGAACAAAGGTATTACATAGAGGCAACAAGCCTCTCATTTAGAACATTCAGACATTAAGTATAGTGGCAGTCTTAAGTATTGGTAGCATACTGGAACAGTGACAAAATCAAGTTCACAGATTACTTCTTTTATAGGTATTTTGTGATTTAACACTATGAAATGTAAATTAAAGCTCAGAAAATGGAAACCCTTTACTGTGACCTGACATATTTAAATCCTTATCTCCAGGTCTTTCTTTTAATTTTAGAAGTTGGGAGAGAGCCTTGCAAAAACTTGTGGTTTTGACATAGCACTTCTGTTCTCCTGAAACATCTGCTACTAAAACTACAAAAGCTCAAATTCTGATATTGTAGAAGTTAGGTGTTGCATTGTGTGTGTTGCAGGGAATCTCAAACTGGTTAACAGAATGCTTGAAATTGGTGTTGGGAAATTTTTTTATCTTGTTCTTATCTTGCCCTGATTGAAAAAAAACCCAAACCAACCAAACTTACTTAAATCCATTCCTATCTGAATGTCTCTACTTACAACAAATTCTTGGCTTTGTACAAGGAGATTGCCTTACTGACATCAGTGAATCTAAAGGCTCAGATCCTGAAAAAGAGATCTGAATAGGACACCTGCAGTCACAGGTGAAATCCTCAGTTCTTGTGTTCAAATAAAACTCAAACTTTTAACTACTGAATTCTGAAGATTTGTTTACTAATACTTTGAAAATTGGCTTTGGGTAAATCTAGAAACATGTCCAATTTGATACTTAATGAGCTGAAAATCTTAAATAGACATTAAATATTTCTTTCCCTGAATTGTTTTCTGATGCTCTTAGCTTTATCCAGGTGTTGGTCACACATGTTAAACTTTAATAGAAGAAAAGATTTAATCAGAACCCCTGAACAATTTAAGTGAAAATAAAGTTAAGTGTGAAGTAAAGCTTTACATACTTCCATGTTCTGCTGGATGAGTTTAATTTTGTCAAACATTGCTTTAGAGCCCATACAGAAGGAAATCTTATTAAAAAGCTTTTGAAAGCAATTTATACATTGTGATTTTCAAATAAACCTAAATTCATTACATAGAGTACTTGGGAAAAACAATTAATGTTTAATAAATGCAGTAGTACATTACTTCATTTTTTTGGATAGCAGCATAATGAAATTTATAAACTTCTTCACCTTAATAAAATGCATACGTAAAAACATTAATCCAAGACTCTCAAGGTGTAAGGAATTATTGATTATTATTTTGTGATGATGAAAAGGTTCCTTTCCCTCTTCTATCAAACATCCATACTCCTCAAGTCCCTTTTCCCTTTCTCCAGACTCTACAACTTCTTTTGTTCTGGAGCCTCAATAAAGAAACATGAAACTCATGTATTATGTATTCCATGGTATTGCTTCAACATCTTAAACATTTAAAAATAATTTTCAGAAAAAAAAGTCTTGTAGAAATGTCAAAAATCCTGCAAATCATCACTGCAATAAAACATAGAACAGTTACTTTAGAAAACAACTCTCCTTCTGGGAAAAATATATCAAAGTCACATGCTCAAATAATTTAATTAGCTTCTGATTCCAAATCATTCTTACCAGCTATGGGCTATCATTTCAAAATAATCCCTTATAGTAATTGCATTTTACATGAGTGCAATTTCTTATTGAAGTTAAAATTTCAGAATGAATGTTTTTAATTCAGTCACTTTTGTTATTCAGCATTAATATTTACATAAAAATATTTTATGTTTGTTGACACAAGTAGTTACTAAATAGGAAATGTCATTTTTTATTAGCTAATTGTAGACTTTAAGGCATGCAGAGTGGTTTCTGTAAAAATAGTTCTATATTCATTTTACATAAGTCTATTAAGTTATGAATAAAAATTCATTATATCAGTCTAACAATCTGTATAAGTAATTCTGTTGTGCATATGTAATAATGTGTAAAAGTACTACTGATTAATGCCTTCAAGTTTATAAGGTTTGCAGAAGCTGCAGCAGACTTTACACAATGAAAGTCTGTGAGATTTCTATTCCCTTTTACAGCTACTGTTGTCAGGAACATTATGACAGCAACCTTTTTTGTAATATTTATTCTTCTAGCTTCATATAAGACATAGTGGGGTACAGTAAGAAGAACAGAGACAGAGGAAAAATGCTGTCTGAAGTTGGATATAATTAGCATGTAGACAAATTTTCCAAATAAAATTATATGCTTGCTTTGATTTAAACCTTAACGATGGAGATAGAAAGAAGATTAAAAAAATATATTTCTTAAAATCTACTTCCTTTCTTAGTCTGGATTCTAGTGAAAGGAACAATAACCTATTTACTTTAGTGTAAGCAGCTTTTTGTCCAAACTATAACAAAATGACATAAATACTTACACATTTTCCCTCCCCAGACTTTCAACCATTTTTTTCTGAACTGTTAGACTTGCTTAAATAAATAAAGCAATGTAAATGTTTGTGTTTGCAGACCTAATCTTATCTCAATCAGTGTCAAAGCTAAAACCAGTTCAGAAACACGACCACCAGAAAATGGTTTAGCCTTGGAAGTTCATACAAAACTGAAACCCATCAGGTTTCCACTGATATGGACCACATTTCACTGAACCTTCATGGATGCACCGACTCTCTAAGCAGCCTTTAGGTGAAGATGGCAGAAGCCAGCTCTAGAGCACTTGGTGTCCTTGGGACTCTGGTCTCTTTGGGTAGTGGAAGGGGTAAAAGACTCTGTAACTCAGTGTAAACCAGACTAGTCCCAAATCTAGTTTAGTTTGACCCAAATCAGGAAATATCTTCCTTGCTTCTCATTGCTCTTCACTTTACTATCCCCTCCTTATGAAACTATCTTCTAGACCTTGTTTCTATGTCTGAAAAATTACATTCATCTTCCAGTTTAAGAAAACCAGTTACATCGTGCATATTCTGGAAATGTGACAAAAAAGAACCGAATAGAAGGGAGACATACTTTTATTCTAGAATGCTCTTCCTGTTGGTCTTGTATGATCATTTGCAAGGTTTCACAAATGGTGATTTGTCTTTTTCTTCAATTATTCATACAGCATTTTCATTCCACTTTGTCCACCTTCTCCAAGAAGACATTTGACCAGTAGCCCATTTTTACTACCTCTATTTTCCCTAATTTCAGCCTCTAAATACTGCATTAAATACTCTTTCTCAATACCCAAATGCACATTTCCCTGTGGCATACACATTTATAGAAGGTTCAGGCATATCCATTTACTGGCTTAATTGATCAGAAATATAAATTGATAAAAATTCAGTACCTGCTTTGTTTCCTACTGACTTATTCATAAAATGGAGAAGTTTCTATCCTTTTCCATGATACACTATTCACAGCTATCTTACAGTTGTATCATCCATTTAAGAGGATTATTGCTCAGCAAGTATAACCTTTCAGTTACAGAACGATATGGTGGCATTTTGAGGTACAAGCATATCTTGAAAGAGACTGGTTTGAAAAAACTCCAGAAAAAATAATTGCTTGGGATCTTTTGGTGTTATTTTGAAATAGAAATAATTAGAAATAATAATTTTTCAACAGTATTAACTGACCCAGGGCTCTTCTAGCTATGAATGAGAAAGTGCACATAGAAATACCTTCCAGATAGAGAGGAGATTTCTTTATTTGTAAAAGTGAGAAGAGTAATTTATTTATACGTTCAGTTTGATAGTGAGACTGAATTCAGATTTAGCCAAATAAGATCCTGCTATTCAGATTTTAAAAAAATAAAAAAATAAAAAAATCTACAGTGATTATTCACCTACATCCAGAACGGGAAACAATGAAGTTTACCTGGTTTGCCAGAAAACAGTTACTTTGGAGTCTGTTTCTGATCAAAGTTCCTTCTGACTGAGCCAAAAGCTGCAAGAGTAGTCCTACACTTGGAGGAAGCAGCTGAGTCAATACACACTTACACACAGTCAACAGGGCTAACAGGTGGTAAAGGATTTGAGCCAAAGGTTCTTATTTGACTTGAAAAGCCTGGAGGACAGCACAGTATAATATTACTCCAATGGCACTAAAATGACTTTCATGGAGATGAACTGAAAAGGTTTCATATAAGGGTAAAAATACATATATTTGTTTTAAATATTCTAGAGTACACCTATAGTTATTTGAATTTCCTCCATAGGTTTGGTGTAGTGCCATCTGACTCTTGGCTAAAATATAAACCCCATGAAGGTGAATATGCTATGTCCAGGCTGGCAAACAGACCTATCCGATTATATTATTCATCAATATATCTGACAACTCTGTAGCTCCTGGTGAGCATGACTTTTCTTGCTCATAATTACTCTGCATGCTTTGACAGATCTGGTGATGAAGAGTGGACATACTTCCTCCTGCATAGAACATAAACAGGAAACAATCTTAACTGGCAAGATTTAAGTGTAAGGAATTGGAGATTAAAATTCTAGTCAAATCCAAGGCAACTCATTCACAAAATTAAGAATGTAATCATCACTCATCTTTCAGTTGCTTGTAATATAATAAGCACAGAACTTAGTTATTTCCACCTGCAATTATTGAAAACTATAGCTCACAGATGCTTGGAAGTTTGAAGTAAGCACACAGAATGGAAAAGTAAAAAAGCCCAAATCAAAGCATTCTCTTATTCACTCAGGAAATCATTATGAGCCCTAGACATATTTCCATGCACTTGCAAAATAGGAACATTGGATTTGTCACTGTCAGTCACTCATCCCCTCACTCATATGTAAATTTTAGTAGTCATTCTATTCAGTTCCCTTAGGTGAGAGATGGAAGACCCAATCTTCTTTCTTAGTATGTTATTATGGGTTAAGATCAGGATGAGAAAAAACAGAACTGCAAAGTTAGTATGAACTTGCTCTTCTTGCTCTTTGAAGTTCTTAACCTTTATTCTGATTTTAAAATGCATTTATTAAATTGTTTTTTCACTATGACCACCATAGCATAAGTGGGGGCAACAATTCCCATTAGAAAGCCACATATTCACAGGTAAGAATGAGGTGGGAAAATTCTGATTTGATTGATTTCCTGTAGCACACGAGGGTACTGTAGGGCTATTTTTTCCTGGGCAAGCCCTCTTTGCCTTGAGAAATCTTGTCTGAGTAGAAGCTGAAATCTTCAGATACTTTCCCAAGATTTCTCTATGTTACAAAGCTTATTACTCCAGGCAAAGCCCAGAGATGGCTAGCACTACAACAAGCATTATTATCATATGTGCTGCATTGATAATCACAAGCACCACAGGGGCATCATGTTCAGCTTGCCTCTGATTTAATGTAAGTGCTCTGTACTGACTCACTGTAAAGTTGATGTGTGCAGTACAGTTCAATTAGTGGAAATGTGAAGATCATCTGAGCTGTGCATGTATTTCTGGCTGAAAAACTCTGAGCGCCCTAAAACAGGCAATTGAATTCACAAAATGCCACAAAATTTAGGTGAAGTTCAAAGGATATAAAACTGGATCAAGACGCATTGCATTTCAGTCACTAAATTACACATAATTGAAATGTTATGTTTTCTTAATATGTAGAAAAAACTTCAGATCTCAAAGACAAAAGAAAACTTTCTGACCAAGAGTGAATGCAGAATAGAATATAATTTTCTGAAGTCTCAGGTGAAGAAACAGAGCCAGGTTTCTGCATATTTCTGGGACAATAAGAAAGTACTTCAAACATTTGGGAGGCAAAGCATCATTCTAAGACTTAACCTTTTTATTTGTTTCTAGTTCTAAACATGGCTTTGATACAATTAAATGCTCTTTATATACAAAGGTCTCATTGAAGTACAAGAGAATAGAATGCTTAAAACAGCCTTGTCTTTCCAGATTGAGATCAGAGAGACTGGAAAAGAAAGATGTTTTTTCAGAGCTTCATTTTTAGATGCTGACCCTGGATGTTATTGTATACCTTTGATAAAGATTGCTTGTGAGCCCAAGAAGGACAGCTTAAATAAAGCTGTAGAACCAGTATAGCTTCAGTAACCATTAAAATCCATGAAAACTTTTACAATGCAGTTTATCACTGCAATTGTTATTACAGCTGGTCATAGAGTTTTGGCTGGGACAGAGTTAATATTCTTCATAGTAGCTAGTATGAGGCTGTGTTTTGGATTTGTGCGGAAAACAGTGCTGATAATCTAGGATGTTTTAGTTATTGCTGAGCAGTGCTTACACAGATGTGTAAGCACAGATATGTAAGCACTTTATGCTCTTTTTCTGCTCAGCACATTACGCTGGGGAAAGAAGAAGGAAGAGGGGGGCTCTTAGAATGATGGCGTTTGTCTTCCCAAGTCACTCTTATGTGTGGCAGAGCCCTGCTTTCCTGGAGATGGCTGAACGTCTGTCTGAGGATCGGAAGTAGTGAATTAATTCCTTGTTTTTCTTTGCTTTCATGTGTGTCTTTTGCTTTACTTATTAATCTGTCTTTATCTCAACCCACATATTTTCTCACTTTTACCCTTCTGATTGTCTCCTTCATCCCACCGGGGGCGGGGGGGAGTGAGTGGCTGTGTGGTGCTTAGGCGCCAGCTGGGGTTAAACCATAACAAGTTAGACAATGTTAGAACTGCAAGTAAAATGGAAAGTTTGCTAATCAGTCATGTCTTCAGAGATATATTTAGAAACATATATAAATACAAATATTCAACTATCTGAAATTGCAATGCATTAGGCTTTGAGGGGGGAAATGTGAAGATAAAGCACGTTTGTCAATGTACAAGCAAAAAAAGGCTTTATATTTACAGTACATGTATGCCTAATTCCATCTCCCTACTTAAGTATATAGAGGTTTATTAAAAGATACAGCATATATGTATTGTAGGAACAATGTGAACACTGTCTATGCAAGCGTGTTTAAGCAGTGGCACCTAAACATATCACGAACATATGGCACCATCAAAGCCAGCCATTTACTTAGTCATTCTGAGATGGAAGAGGATGCATAAGACAGTCATGTCTTCATACTGTAATTTTAAACATTCAGAAAGGGAAGAAAAATGGAAGAAATATACCAGAAGCCACCATGTTCTGTAATGGATGTTCACAAGAGTATTCCCATATAAACCACTTCACATCTAATGCCCCTCCAAAACAAGAATGTGTTGTAAATTCCTTTCTTTTTACAGCGTAACTGTTGTAAAATCAGCAGAAACCAGAGCAGGTCTACTTCCACTGTCATTGTTCTGCAGTAAGGCTTTCAACTATTAGAACGATTCATACACCAATACTGCTCTACACTTCTTTTGCCCCAGCTGTGAGGGAAAAAAGTTGAGGCTTTTTTCCAATAATAAACTTTTTCTAAACCAATTTTTGCACACGTTCCAATTAACAAAAAAACCCTTTATAACGCTGAATTACCATGAGCACCAGAGTAAAAATAAACTGACAGGTGAAGGAGTTGTGCAGAAATCAAAGCTAAGCATCAGTGAGGTGTACACTGGTAAAAATAACTTGAAACAGAAATTAAACTCTTTTTTTCTTGTTCATATTAACCCTTAAGGGTCAGAGGTTTCTTTGTAGCTATCTCTTTGCACTAATGTTGTGAAAACCCATAAGTGAATCCCAACACTCATAAAAAGAAATTTAAAAAAAAAAAAAAAAAAAGGAAAGGAAAAAGACAGGCAGGAATAGAAACATAGTAAGTTTTACTGTGCTAGCATATTGATGAAACACAAGAACTCAAAACCTTAAAAATGATCAACAGAGATGCATAAACACATGTTCCAGCTGTATGTGTGCGTTATTGACAAAGCCACACACAGTATGTGTGTATTTTCTTGTATTTCTTTGGAAATCTCTTATCCACACCACTATAGAGGTGTATTAATGATTCCAAAGGCAAAAAATGATTTTGAAAAATGATGATACAAAACCACATGAAAACATGTGTTTTAAGGATGTATTCATTATTGGATTAAGTTGAAAAGTTAAAATTACAGTTTCTAATCTTACAATTACTGAGTTAGAACCTTAATTTGGAGAATGTCAGCATTTCTATAAAGATCTCATCCTTCTTCAGCACAGCGTCAGAGAGGATCTTTACTAGATAAATAGACTAACCCAACCCAAAAGATCAACAGTTTTCCATTTTCCCAGTTCTTTTTCCAAACAAAGACAAAACTTTCTTAATACAGATATGGCTGCAGAATTGTTCAGCTATAATTACATCACAGGGGTTAGAATATCGAGTGTTCCCTAAAAAGTATTAGAATTGAGATGACATGAATGCATGCTTTAATCCAAGTCAAGGTTGAATAGAAATCGCAGTTTAATGCCTGAAATGGAATGACAGCCTGAAGGTTGTTGTTACTGTCTTTGTGGATAAATACACACCTTATCTAATAAAAGATAATCACCGCTGAATACATTCTGTTTAAAATTACAGTAAAAAAGGAAGAATTTAACAACATATAAGAAAATTGTGATTGTGCCAAAGTGCCATTCACAGCCAAATCCGACTACTGTACAGTGGCATGGAGAAACATATGGAATAACACTGCTCTAAAATTTCCTTCTTAGATTCTCCAAAGTGCTGTAACAATGTTTCCATTTGAATGTACAGAAAATTGTGCAAGAATAATATCATGTTTGCCTATGTTTGCAGTAGTCTTATTTTAACAAACTTACTAAGAGAATATTAAATTACTAACAAGTATTAAATTTTTACTCTAAGTATATTCTTGTGATTTTTATTTATTCAACTCATGATTCCAGAACTTCTTACCTGGTAGTGTACACAGAACATCTGACCTGTGCAGCAGCATCGGTTCTACAAAGGAGCTCTGCTACATGCATCTGGACAAAGAATTTACCTAGAGTTACCACCCCTCTCCTCATCTTACAGATGAGTTAGGAATTAACTTGTATTGCCACTTCATATTGAATTGATTGAAAATTTTTTTTTTTAGGGTATGGTGATCTTCGGCAACCCGTTTCATCTGCCTTCTCCTGTTTTGGGGGAAAGAAGAAGTTGAGTTGTGCACACGCCAACAGACCTTTCTAATCCTTTCTCAGAATGTCCCAACACAACACATAGAGAGCATGTCCTTTGCCCAATGCATTGAAACCAAGGCTTCACTACCATGAATATACACCTGCTATGGATCAAAAGCTGCAAAAGAAACTAAGAACAACTAACAACAAACAATTTTAGCTGTGTCTCCATCCAAGGCATTTATCTGAGCCTATACTATGGAGCATTGTATATTTTAAGGCATGTTTGACAAGCAACATAAATTTATCAAGCAATGTATAGCTCAACATTGACACACAGGATGGTGAAAAAGACTCAGGAAAAACAACAATTGGGTGCTGATAGAACAGTCAATCCCTTCCTCAAGGAAGCAGAAGGTTCTAGTGAAATATTTTTTTTCCCCTTTGACACTTTTTCATGGGAAGGGTAAGAGCAAACCAAGAAAACTAACAAAAGTATACTGTCTCAAATTGCACAGATTTTACACCATAAGTGATGACTAGACTGGAAGCTCACCTTCCAAGACTTCAGCAACTGTGCATAGGTTTTCATATTTTTCAGAAAAACAAATGAACATTCAATATATCATACACACATCCATCTTTTCTTTTCCACAGCTGCTCGTCTATACTTCAAGCTCTCAAGTGTTCACTGCATGAAACATGTAACACTACCCAAATGCCTCCATATTCTTTTTCTATAGAGTTTTCCTAAAATTTTCCTTAGAAACTTTCATCCTCTTTGGATATGCTGGTTTTGGCTGGGGTAGAGTTATTTTTCTTGATAGGATCTAATATGAGGCTGTGTTTTGGATTTGTGCTGGAAACAGCCCTGAGAGCCGGGGGATGCTTCAGGCACCGCGGAGCAGTGCTGCCGCAGAGCCAAGGCCTGGTCTGCTCCTCACCCACCCCAGCAGCTGGGGGCACGAGGAGCTGGGGGGGACCCGGCCGGGACAGCCCACCCCGGCTGACCCACGGGATGTCCCACGCCACACGGTGCCACGCTGGGCACACGGAGCCGGGGGGAGCCGGAGGAACAGAAGAGCATTGGGAGTGATGACATTTGTCTTCCCAAGTCACTGTTACACATGATAAAGCCCTGCTGCCCTGGAGATGGCTGAACACCTGCCTGCCTGGAAGTAGTGAATTTTTAATTCCTTGTTTTGCTTTGCTCTCATGCATGGCTTGCATGTCTTTAAAATGTCTTTATCTCAACCCCTGAGTTTTCTCACTTTTACTTTTCCTATTCTCTCCCCCATCCCACGGGGAGAAGGTGAGAATGTGGTTGTGTGGGGCTTAGTTGCCAGCTGGGGTTAAACCACGACATTGGGACACAACATATTTTGAGTGTGGGATGATTTTTCAGGTTCTACAAAGCCTGCCAAGCAAGCCAATTCCCCCAGCTCCACCACCGTCTCCTTATATATATGGCATTAGCTAAAAGTAGCACAAAACTACCTCTGTTAAATAACAGGTTAACAGTTAAAATTGTCCTCTTTCAAAAAAATTAACAAGTTATGAAATTGTAGAAGTTTGGTGTTAAGTTACTAGAGAAGTGTTCACGTTTTCTGAATGATCTCCATTTTGACATGCACAGGAAGTTTATTTTCAGGGACAAATACATTAAATAGAAACAAAATAAGTTATTGTATTATGGGGTCTGCCTTCTTCCTTCTTAGAAGGCATCAAAATTCATAGTAAGAACACTTTTTTAGACCACTGTTATCTTAAAGCTAACAGGAGGTAAAAGTGAATAGAGAAGATGAGAGAGCACTGACACTGTGTTGAGAAATCAGTAGAGTAATAAATAACGAAAGTGATGTTAGAAGTAATACACTGTGATCTTGTTTCCCATTCAACACAGGGTTGTTAATTTAAATCTTATTTGGAAATTTTGTACCTTGTTCTATACATTTGTAATAAAATTATAGTTATCGAACTGTAAAATGCTGCACTGCAGATATGGGAACTATTAATCTAATTTTATTGTTAGATACCTTCTATTTTTTTTTTTGTTACCCTATATTTTGTAGATTTCTATAGTTACTTAAATCTTTCACACAGGCCAAAATTTACTATTGATTTTGCAATAGCTTCTATAGTTGCAGGAGAATCAATCAAGCAAACAAATAAGTAAAGTAGTTTTGTTGTGAAAGTACAAAAACACTTAAGCAAGTAGGAAGAGACTATCTTTTCCTCAGAAGCGTAAAATTAGCAGTCACTACTGATAATTTGGCCTTCCTTGCCCTTCTGTTTGTGTACTGATGCTTCTTTTTCTCACTTCCTTTACAGCATTCACATGCTGCAGGGATCCATAACAGAAAATGAAATAAAATGAAACAAGTGCTTGCACATAGGTCAAATTCCATATTTCCACCCAGAGTGTTACTTTCTACCTTTTTTGTGTTTGCTTGGATCCTGGCAACAAAATGAATTTCCCATGAGCTTGCAGGAATAGTTTTTCATGAAACGTTCAATTTGAAGCACAGACACTGAATGTCTTTTGCTTTAGCTTTCATTGAAGGCTGCCCGTGATAGGGCAGAAACAGCAGTTTCATCTGCTAAACCCAACAAGCACCGTGAGGTTTGTTTGGAGAGTTGGAATCTCTGGTGAACAGGTGGCTGCTTCTCTGGAGAGAGTTTCCATTGCCTGTTCTCATCAGCAATAGTCTGCTTATCAGGTTCAGTGACAGTTTCTCCTCCAAACTTTGAACTCGTGATTTCAAACACACACACTAGTAATTGCCTCAGGTTACAGTCATGAATCTTGCTTAATCAATAACTTGTAGTTCTCCCAGTGGTTCCTGTATGGTGTCAGGGGCAAAGCTTATAGTATTTGAAGGCCAAGTTTTGAAAGCTGAGATTTACAGGGGGAAAAATAAAGAAAGAAAAAAAGGGAATATGAAAAGTATAGCATGCATGGATAAAACTGATTTATAGACTGCTTTGCTTGATGAAGCAAATCCATCGATATGTATTTTAATGAATAGGAATATCCTAAGCAAACCAAACTGGAATAAAAGGAAACCACAGTGTGCAATCACAAATCTGTTTGGACTGTTCTTAGTGTGCTGGGCACATGTACCTGGCATTAGGACTCATGACAAAAACCAGATAGTGATCCTTGCTCTTGAAAATCATGGCACCTGTACCTTAATTCTAAACAGTCTGGTAATAAACAGTATTAGGAATCATAAAGTCTGTGAACAAAGCATTTCTAATGATAAGGTTTGCATTTATCTTTGCACCAAGTTGTCATTGTTTAAATATGCATTTTTATTTTTCTCTCCCTGGATGTAAATCTTCTTATTTGTTTTTTATAATTATCTGCTAGACTTTCAAGCTCTATTTGTCTGTTTACACAGATGGAGTACTGCATGTTAACAGGACATCTCTTCAGGGATTTCTGTGTTGCTTCTGTAAAGAAAGGGCAAAAAATTTAGTAATCTCTCTGCTTATAAGTGACCCTGCATTTAATCTCCAGATTAATTAATGATCATTTGAAATAAAAGACCATTTATAATATTGTCCTGCTTTCACACCTATTGTGTGCTATGCTACATCATATTGCTGCATTTTTGCCATACTTTTCCAAACTTAGCATAGTTTTCTAACTGAGCCTTATCACTTTGATTTGCAAAATTTGTACAATAACACCTATTTGAACAAAATTCATATATGAAACATTTTTTCAAAATCAGAAGGAATGAAGATAGCATTTTGTTTTATATGGAGACTGTGTCACTTTTCCTTCAGTGGAAAGAAGGTACAAGTTTAATTCTTGGATGATAGAGTAATATAAGGTCAAACAAATTGATTCTAAGGTCAGTTTCAGGATTACTAAAGACATGAACCTCAAGTAGTCTCAGCATTTTTCCTGTTAAAAAGCATAATTTACTCTATATTTATTTCTTCTTAACAGATGATAGTTTACAAATAAAAGTATAATAAAACTAAGCTTTTAAATTATGTTGATACTCTGAGGTACTTTACAAAGCATACTCATTGCAAGTGAATCAACTCAAAATACCAATAATTAGCTAATAAAATCTATCAGTGTTATTCCATATAAGTTTTGAATCAATATTGGGATTTTACTGAAGTTTTAGCTAAGCTTCAACTACTCCAATTAGCTGAAGTTTAATGCTCCATCGGTCTGGAAATGGAAAACTCTTAATAGTCTGAAGTTTTCTCTACCTTTTAAACTACAGAAGAACCTATGACCAGCTATAAAGTCAAAATGATCTGACATTTTAAGAAAACCAAAACCAAATCCAAACCCAAACCAAACCCAAAACCAAAACCCATAAATATTTTCCTGAAATTAGTAGCATATGTGGACATCTAGATGTCATTCCCAGGAGAAACCACAGTAAATCTAGGGTTTCATTCAGAACTCCAGAACAAAGATTTGGGATGCCATTTCCTGCTACAATGCATCGTCAGTGTGTTGGGATTTCCTGTGTGGAGACTTATGGGAGCTGTTGCTGAATTTCCATTACAAAGGCATTTAGAGAAGCTCTGGATACACAGTTCAAGTTTTCTGAAGTTTCAGAGTGAAAATTAATTCTTTTTTTCATCTTCACTTAAACAGCAACTCTTTCAATCCTGTAGAAAGACACATAAAGTAAAAGTGATTTAAGACACGCATAAGTTTTACACTAACCCAGACATTTATTTTTTCTTTATTCAACCCTCCTTAGTCAGAACTCCTGTTGTTGGTGATTTTGAATACATAAAATATCATTATCAATATCATCTGTAATGGTAGCCTTATGGATTCTCTGCCAGGGCTGGCAACTGATGGGATTTTTACAAAGTTTTAATATTGCAGGTCACAGATGAAGAGAAACCAAAGTATTAGATAATTTCATATGCCTCAGTTTGGTTGACCAATCTGAGAAACATAAAAGGCACCCAGTACTGTCAAAACCCTATAAAAATAAAGCTTAAACACTTTGCTATAAATCATTTTCATGTGGAAAAGAAAGAAAAGCAGATTTCAAAATAGAAGGCCCTTTGTCATTCCAACTCAACTTTACCCAGAAGGAGCTAGTAACTTACATGCCCTGAGGGAGTGCTGGGATGTGTCATGGCCCTGACAACACTTGCTCCGGGGATTTGTGTGCCTCTGTCTAAGGCACAGCTGTGAAACCTTGGATCTGAGTGCTGTGAAAAAGCTGCCTGAGAAAGAGCTGGGGGGAGTCTTTGCAATCCCTGACCCTCACCCTAACCATGGACTTCACTTTCTGGCTCAACGTTGGCCTTGTTTTGTTACTAGGTGTTTGTCTGGTGACTGTGGGGACACTGGCTGATCTTTTTTCCCATTGCTGGACCAGATCCTAGCTTTCACTAACTGACTTGACTTCACTTGACCTGGGCCTGCCACATTGCTGTGGGCTTGTCCAGTGATGTCTACTCTTGGCTAACCCCAGTTATTGTTGCTAAACCTGCCCTGCTCTTCTTGATCAGGTCCTGTGGAGCCTGTTCTGCCTGTTACCTGTCTAGTATGAGCTTGATAGGATTTTAATTTTTACACAAAAATTCAAAAAAAAAATTTTACAGATAAAACATTATGAGAAGAATGAGGGGAAAGGTTAAATAATGTGTTAAGTGTCTATCATCTTGCTTTTCATCTCACTGAATGACAGTCATTCCAGTATTGCTTTTCTTGCCACTTTCTCCAGAGTATTTAATACTGCCCACTGACAGCGCTGGGCATGCTGGAGATGGACTTTGGGGTTGATCCACTATGTTTTGTGTTATTCCTACCTCTAGTTCCTAGCAAAAAGTCACAGAGAAGCTAAGGAATCCAGAGCATTTGCACACATCTTTGGTGCCAAACACAAGCGTTTTGAGACACCACAGAAAATGAGGTACCACTTCCAGAACCTTAAACTGAAACAGAAAACCTGAAATTCTGGTCCCCTTGGACTAAATGTAAGCCTTGCCATTGAATTAAAGTATGTCCAAATTCACTTTTGGTAATTATATATGTATTTGAAAAAAGGTTAACCCAAAAGTCTGTGTTCAATTGCCTTCTCCCTTACAACTTTTCTGATTGCAGAGTGAACATTGTAAGTGTTGTTTTAGTACAAAAAGCAGTAAGCAATGCCATTTTTTGTCATTGAGAAAACCATTAAGGGATTTGCCTAACTTCTGCTAAAAAGCCCTTGTTTGTTTTCGGTGAAACGGTGCACAGGCAGAGGCAAAACTGCTGAATGGAAAATACCTTACAAAGCTGCTGTGGGATGTCTGTGCTGACTGGTACACACTGATGTCTTGAACAAGGAGTGTTCTGCTCAGTTAGAAACCATGATGCCAGTCACTAAAACGAGATGCTGTCCCCAACAAATGGGGACAGTTGGCAAAATCCTTGTTTTGCAAATAACATTGAACATATTAAAATTATAATGTCTTCAGATGAGCTGGAAGAACTTGTCAAGCACCAATCTTCAGGTTGTCTATGAAGTAAGCTTTCTGAAATACCAACAATTAGCTCCCACTGCCTCATAGTTTGTCCACTTCATTTCAAATCCTGGTCTTGGTTTGTAGTGGTTGATGTAAGTCAATACTTTGACAGTTAGATGGCGTTTGTTCAATTCAAATGACATCTGTCATTCTGACATTT
>VZTL01025360.1:87199-104034 GCA_013400535.1 Scopus umbretta | reverse complement strand
GCCCTCCGCTTCCCCCCGCGGTGCGAGCGAGCCGGCCTGCGGGCTGCCCCGGGGAGCCGCATGGCCCCGGGCGCCTGCTCCGGGGGCTCCTCGGGTCATTGGGAAATCGGTTAACTTTAAGTGGAATCCGGCACTTTCCGGGTTTCCCGGTGCCCTGCCGCACAGCTGCCCTGCAAGCGCGGGGCGTTGCCGGGGGTGTCAGCGAGCAGCCAGGCCCCAGGCTCGGCGATCCCTCCGTGCCATCTTCCCCGTCCCGTAGTTGTGCTCCCGGCAGTTGGCTGCAGGTTGATAGTCACTCAGCATTTAACCCCCCCCCGCAGCAATCGTGGTTATTGCATCGAATCCCAGAGCTCCTCAGCAGCCCTTCGTGTGCCGTGCTCTGCTGAGAAAACCTCTGCTCTCGAGGGTCTCAAGCCTGGCACAGACAAAGACGTGGCAGCCGCAGTCTCGGTAGCGCCAAGAAGCACAGCAGGCAGGGAGCTGGGAATCAGGGGAGGAAGCTAAGCTGGAAAAGTAGTTGTTCGTTTCCTGTTAATGGTGTATCGAAAGCCAGAAAAGCTCTGCTGGCAGGTGGACTGCTGCAGTTTGCTGCTTCTGGCTTTCTCCGGAAACGTCCGCATTTAAACTCTTCACTGAATCTTGAGAACTTTGCGGCGTAGGGTTTGCTGCTGGCAGTCATTAAAATGGAGTGTTTTCATAGTATTTTATCCTTAAAAGCCCCATTTTTTTAAGTAAGTCTTGTCTCTGATGAGCCCTTCAAAAATATTGGAGGTCAGGAGTGTCTAACTGACTTGCTTTCTTTCAGGCTGTTCTGCTATCATCTTTAGTAAAGTTTATTTGTGGACTGAGATTTGAGCCTTTAACTGGTCTTATTTTGTGTGTGAATTATGTACACGTGTAGCTTGTTACTCATGATTATGCTAATTATTAAAATTATCTTACGTATTCTCTTGTGTGCGTTGGTTTTTTTTAGTGTTTGTATGGCTACATATACTGGAATATTTGTTTAGTCAGCCATATTTGAGTCATTTTTTTTAACTAATGGGAAGCTTTGTGTGCTCTTCTAAAAAAATGGATGCACATTTTTGTAATTTTAACTGGCTTGCGATGTCTGAAAATCACTTCTAGTTGAGTCAAAGTATAGCCAAGTCAAACTCATTCTGGCCAAGTTGCATCGGCTTGTCCAGACGCTGAAACTTCACAGTTCAAATCTGTGTGCCCTACATACAGCGCATGGTCAAACTTGGTGAGGTGGCAGGGGACGGTAGAAGCAAAGGTGGGGCACGACTCCGCTAAACTTTGCTAAATTTGATACAGCTCACTTTTGATGTTCTTTGAGCCCAAGCCAGTGTACAAACCCTGCTCTCTCTGGTGTTTGACTATGCCAGAGGGTTGTACCATTTTCCTGGCTGGGCTAAGTGCTTTGTGTAGACTCTAATGTTTCTTTTGCCATGAACAACTCTTACACTTTATTTTGTGAAATAGAGTGGATAAAAAGATAGCATTATTTATCTCCCATAGTTCACTGAGAGGTGTCATGCAAGGTAGCCTCTGCAAAACTGATTCCTGTCTTCTGTATTGCACAGTAGAGCGTATAATTAACTGCGGTAACATTTGACACCTCATGAGAATGGGTAAGATACCTCTCTGGCTACGAGAGGTCTGTCCTAGGCTTGGACAATTTTTGCTGTGTTATTAATTTTTTTTTTTTTAGCTTAAGTTCTTTGAGGCTGCCTTCCTCCTGAAGAGCTAAAGGTGGCTAAAGGTTGGTTGGTGGTAGTTTGGTGTTTTGTTTGGTGGGGGTTTTTTTGGTGTGTTGTTTTTTTTTTTTTTTAGTGCCGGAGTTGATACTGTGAAGCACAGGGTGGAAGCTGGAGTTAGTTATGACTACCCCATCCTGCCACCTTTCACATGAAAGTCCTCTTGGACTGAGAGTTTGCGTTAGTAAAGGTCTCCAAGTGCTTACCACTGTTATGTTTTTGCTTAATAGAAATACTAACAGCAGCAATGATGATGCCTTAAAGCAGTGTAATTTGCATTAGCACAGTCAGCTGTCAGCCCTGGTTTTTGCAGTGTATTGTGGATACCAACTTGAGGTGCTCGGCATCTCTGTGATATACTGATTTTTGTGTGGGTCTGTTTTAGGAGAATGTGTTTATTGGTCAATCCAAAATCTACAGCTACCTGAATCCTAACAAAACTCCTGGTGCTCGCCCCCCGCTTCAAGAAGAAAACTCTGTCATGTATCACGAGGTGAAATGTCAGGGCAGAACACTAAAGGAAACCTACAGGAAAGGAGATGGTAAGATTGATCTTTGGATTGCTTGCCTCGCTAAATTGTGCTCCCCGCACCCCCAACTTGAAAACTTTAATACACAGTCAAGAAGGCCAGGGAGCTCCCCTGGCCCAGGTGCTTTCCCAGTCCTACAACTCTATCAGCAAACTGGGACTCTACAAAGATGAGGGTGTCCTTATCCTTTTCAAAACTTAGGTCACGGGTTTACCAGGCAATTCTTCCTCTGTTTTTTGTCTGGCTGTGTTTGTATTGTCTTTGTGGATATAAAAAGCTAATGCTTGTGTTGTCAGTATGCCCTAATCTCCCTGCAATTACTACTCTGATTCTTCAGGTCAGTGTTTGGCAGTTTATCTAGTTGTTTTTTTGTCTCTTTTATTACCTAAAACTGGTTTGTTCTATAATTTGACTACTTTATACTAATTTATGTAAAGGCAATTCAAAGTCAAATCAGGTAGGAGGTAGAGGTATTAGTAGAAGAAGAAACAATTCTTACACTTTCAGGGTGAAATAAAGGCAGTGAGAAGGAGGAGCACATATTGTGGATGCTGAGTGCTGGGCTTCATAGATGCTTCATTGTAGTGACCAGAAATGGGAAAGTTCCATAAGTTTACGGAGGGGGCGGCGGGGGGGTGGGGAAAGCTGGCTTGCATTTCATAACCTTGGTAATTTGTCAAAACATTTCGATGCAAACACTTTTAGCAAGCAGGTATCTTAAGTCTCACTCAACACAGGATATGTCAGGTTTTTTGGCAACTTAGGGCCTTCAGCTCCTCAGTTGTGACAAGAAAGTGAAGATGGCTTTAGCTTGTCCCACTGCTGTGGCCTTGCGACTGTGCTTCATTTCTCCAGTGAGACTGAAGCATCTGTCTCAGCAGATGGGACCGTTAAACCTGGTGATTTGCTTTAAATAAAAACCTTATTCAGCTTTAAGCCATGCTCACCTACCTGTGAATCAGTTGGCTGAGAAGGAGGATGTGGTCATGTCAAGGTAGGATGCATGCAACCAGGAAAACGTTGGTTGTTGGGGGGGGGGGTAGGCGTCTTGTAAGCCCCAGCCCCTTAGCTTCTGTGGATTTTGTCTGAGTGGTGTTGGCCACTTGGTACCAGTGTCTGCAGCTACTGATCACAGCAGCGCAGGATCTAGAGAGGCTTCCTCTCCTTCTTCAGTGCAGGATGTTGATTAGCTTATGGCAACTTGATAACTTAGTATGCCAGATGCAAGCTGTGCAGTTTTTTCAAACGCTGCACCAAAGATGCTGCATGTTCAGGTTTGGAAAACTTGTGAGTCACAAACCTAACATGACAAAGTACTTGGGCTCTGTTTTACCCTTTCCCTTTCTCTGCTCACCCCTCCTGTTGTACTATGTGTACTGTAGCAATGACTAGTCAAAAGTTGAGTAACAGCCTATCTGGGTTCTAGCAGAAAGAGATTGTATCATCCCCTTCCTCTTTCTCCTGTTGACAGAACTAGAAACTTGGACTAGAAACCATTGGAATTCATTTAAAGCACTCTGGTGTAGATGATCCTAAGTTCAGAGCCTTACTTTATTTTCCTGTCACCAGACAAAAAGAATGGTGGCAATATAATCGAAGGTGCTATGAAACCAGAAGACCAGAAGGATAAAGAAAGTGGGTGCAATAGTTCGGTGCCCTCCTCTGATGAAAAACAAGAAACCATAGAAACCCAAAAGACACCCCTGCCTTCAGACTGTGCTGATGAGGCCAATGCAAAGCCAGCTCAGAAAAAGATGGTTAAAGCAAAACGCGGACCAAGGAGAAAGTAAGCAACTTCTGGAATTGTAAAAGCTTTTCTTCTGTGTGTCCTTTTGCACTGGGAGGCTTTGATCTGCATTTTTCCTTCAGGAACTATAGTCAGACCCGTAATTAATGTTAGGCTTGCTTTGTTGCCTTTTTTTTAAGCAAATGGTTACGTTGGGGGGAACAAATCTTAAAGGAGACTTCTTTGTTTTCTCAAGAATAACATGTTTGGAAAAAAAAAATCGGGGGAAAAAAAAAAGACACCCAAACTATTTATCTATGTTGCGGAGGACTTTTGTTTTTCTTGAAAACAAGACTAATGTATTTTATCTCAAATGAAATACTTGCTGATCACCTGTAGAAAAAAAAATATTAATGAGCCATTAAGACTTATTTTTCTGTGGACAAATGGGAATGTATCTTGTCAGAAAGAGAATATTAGATTAATTACAGTTGGAGGCTTCCTGGCTGAGCTGATACTCTTTCTCGTGACCTAACATTAATGAATTCCTTGCCAAGCAGTTTTCGCTACCGAAATTTTAGAGTGCCTTCTGGCAAGGCTCAGAGAGGGCTTCACGCTTTGTAATGTGACCTTCAGCTGGTTTCCAATGGCATCTCATAATTATTGTTAAAGAATCAGTACTAGAGTAATGGAAATAGAGTAAAGAAAAGGGGATGTAGCTTTGGCTTGAAGTGAAGAGTACTGATAAGAAACACTGATTCATATTGATCGCCTTTCAACACACCAAGCTGAAAATAAAAATTCTTAGAGATACCTCTGTCCTAGAGGTGTAGCTTCACACACAGTCTGAAATGTGCATGTTCTCTATTTTTTCTTATCCTTTAGAACACAAGGAAGAGCACCAAATCGAAAAGTAACAGATTATTACCCAGTTAGAAGAAGTTCCAGGAAGAGCAAATCTGAATTGGAGGTAGTGCTTCTTGTTAAAATAACTTATATACTTATAATGTTGCCAGTTAATTGAACGCTTGAGGAAGTGCGTAACTATCTGTGAATGGTTTCTGTTGGCCAAATACAAATAGCATTGTGCACTGGATATATTGTCAAGAACATTCTTAATTTTTGGAGATGCTGATCCAGTTCTTCTAGGACGGAATCTAGCTGCTTATGTATTTTGGGGGGCAGAAGTCTGTCTCTTTACCATTCAGTTTTGCTAGAAATATGGGATGGTTTGGAAAAATGAGTGTCATTAGCTAATAATTTCCTTTTAGCTAATAGAATAAGCTACAAAAACTATCAACAGTACTGTGGTTTTGTTTGTTCTTGTTTCTTCTGCAGACTGAGGAGAGGAAGAAAATAGATGAGCTAATTACAAGTGGGAAGGAAGAAGGAATGAAGGTAACTGCAATGCCAACCTGAGTAGCCATGTACTGTTTATACAGTATCTCACTGTTAATCTGTTTAAGCAGAAAGTAGCAGAGCTCAGTCTGGGAACTGCTGCAGTTCCTCAGTAGTGAGATGAAAGTGCAGCAAAACTGGAGCACACAGTCTTTCCTTTTGGATGGGCAATGTCTGGCTCTGAAGAACATGTGTATATATATGCAACCTCGGTCATAACTATTGAGGGGGCTTTATAGTCTTTACTGAAAATGCACTTGCTCCCTTTAGTATCTCATTTCTTGGATTAGCTTCCAGAAATGGGATTAGATACAGCATCTCAACTGTCGTATGTTTTAACAGCAACACCCATATGTACTGTCTGTATGGTAACAAATTCTGTTAGCCTGTTTACAGTCGGTTGCTGTGGGTCTTCGTTATGGCATTTGGGATAATGGGTTGTACTGGTCTTCCACTGCTAGCAAATACTGGTTATTGGGACCAAGTGCTTACCATTTGGGTTACCCTCATCACCCTTTTTAGGCTTTAAAGCAGAAATGGCTCCTGGCAGTGCAGAAGAGCTGTGATTCTCGAAAAGCAGCAGCCTGCAGTTAACTCTGTCACATCTACGACAGTGATAGGAGAACTTTCTTAGAGTTGGCCAATTTACAGGGGGAGGCAGGAATAATAAAGTATAATAAAGTATACTGGTGGGTGATAACTGTCATTTCTGTGATCGATCTTTCTGTTCTTCTATCTTTTTAACCTATGCATGCTAATGGTGGTGGTGCACCTGAAATGGAAAAGCTTACCGCCTCAGCTAATAGGTAGTTTAAAATAAAAAATAGATAACTCTTCTCTGGTTTATTTAAAGTAATTCTTTGATTAGGAGACTTTTGTATCAAAATGCCTGGTAACTCATAGGGTGGGTCCTAAACTCATCCTATATTTCTTCCACAATGCTATCTGTGCATTGTGCTTCTACAGCTTTGTCTGCAACACACACAAATACCCTGCTGTAGCATTTTTTTAATGACAAATCACTCCTTTCCTAGCAAACAGCATATTGGCAATTATGTAAATGCTTTTTAATTTCCCAGCTGATTTTCTTTTCAACTGAACAGATTGATTACATCGACGGCAAAGGGAGAGGAGTAATCGCTACTAAACATTTTAATCGAGGAGAATTTGTAGTTGAATATCACGGGGATCTCATAGAGATTACTGATGCTAAAAAGCGAGAAGCTGTGTATGCTCAAGATCCATCCACAGGCTGCTATATGTACTATTTTCAGTACCTCAGCAAAACGTACTGGTAAGCTTCCCTTCCCTTAACTGTGATAGTTGAGTGATAGAGGCTTTGAATGCTGCTAAGTCTCTCCTTGTTTTCATGCAAAAAATTTTTTTTTTTTATGGGAACCATGAATTAGGAAGTCTTTTTGGAGCACTGTTTAGTGGTCCAAGAGCCTTCTGTAGCTCTGGGCTGAAAGGAATGGTAGGTGACTCGAAGCCCTGTTCTCTGAAGTACAGCACAAGCTATATGGAGAGTTGTATCTGCTTGGATGAGACTTACAGCTCAAACATGGACTTCTGCCTATATTTATTCTCTTGTAAAATTAACTGCTTTTCCTGAGTTGCAGGGATTTTGTTTGAAAAGCAGTGTGGACAAACTCGCTGGAAGAGAAGCATTTCCTTCAACTGTCTCTGGCTGTGTCTCCTTTCTCTAGTACCCGACACACCCCCCATGTGCATGCTTTATCCCTCTATTTGCTGTGTCATTTGCCCCAAACTCCAGTTCTCTCAACCAGCTACTCGGATTACATTCTTTCCTCCTTGGCTGATGATACTGGATAGTGTGGGTCGCTTCACCTGTATATTAATTACCTTGAAGCACCCTCTATTCTGAGTGTCTGACTTGCAGTCTAGATGCCATAACAATTCTTTGTGCAATGAGGGGCGCGAGAGCTTCAGTATCCAGGTCTCTGGAAGCTGGGCATGTAGTATTTGGGCATTCTCAGCCTTCTGTGTGAGTAGAGACTTGCTGGCTTACCCAGGTGTACCTACTACTTAGCTTGGATGTAGCTTTCTTGAGGGGAGGGTATTTAAGGTATCAAGCCTTTCTGGTGGTGTCCTACACCTGGATTCTGCTATTCATCTTCATGAACAGCTGAGAACTGGTTGGAAACAGGCAGCTCAAAAACAGTCCAAAGTTTTCCATTTTCTGGGTTTTGTGCTAACTTAATCACCCAGAATCGCTTTAGTTTACCTACATTGCCATATTATGTGCTGTCTGTTTAATCATGTGAATATTCTCTAATGTTCTGTTTTTCCTTCATTTTTCAAGCCTTGTGTGGATTCCGCATTCTTTATCTGATTTGCACTTTGGTTTTTGTCCACAAGCCTGACCATGTGATATGCAGCAATCCTGCATTCTGTTCTTGTTCTTTCAGTGTTGATGCTACAAAAGAAACTAATCGTCTGGGAAGACTGATTAATCACAGCAAATGTGGCAATTGTCAAACAAAGCTTCACGACATTGATGGTGTGCCTCATCTCATACTGATAGCTTCCAGAGACATTAAAGCAGGTGAAGAACTGTTGTACGACTATGGAGACAGAAGCAAAGCTTCCATTGAAGCTCATCCATGGCTGAAACACTAATTCATCTTCCTTGTTTGGGTTGGGTTTTTTTTTTTCTTTTTGGACTGAGTGCTCTGCAAGCAGTCAGTGGATTTCCCTCCCCCCGTCCTCACTTCCCTCAGCTTTCTTAGTGAACTGCTTATGGTGTTCTGAGCTCCTTAAAAACTACCTTTTGGCTTTGCAGTATTTAAATACCTATGACAGTTTTCCAGGCAGGCTTGAATAATTGATCTTAGATTGCCAAAACTTTTATATCATAAAAGGAAGCCCTCCCTAAAATTTGAATACTTCTACATAGTGACCAGTGCCACTTAGGCATGCAGTCAAAGACTTGCACAGAAACTTCATCACTTGGGTTGTGCTTCTGCTTTTGCAATGAAATCTTGTGCTCCACTTTGGGGTGGTGAACTTGCCATTAGCTTTATGACGGCACATGTACTTCTGTACTCCGACTTGTACATCCAACAGCTTGACTGCTTGTCAGGCTGTTTTTTCCAACGCAGTGCCGACAGGCTTCTCTGAGATGGATGCTACTATCGTTCTCAAATAATTTGTGGTAGGGTTCCAGTTTTCCCAGTGTTGTCTCATGTTGGCAATGAACTTTAAATGCACTGGTGCTGAGGGAAATGGATGGTCAAATTGGCTGCTTTCTTCAGAGAAATGACTCCAGGCCAAATGAGGATGGATTTTGATAGACTGGGTGTGAAGATAGGACTTCACAGTGAGAATCAATGTTTGACATTACTTATTTTCTAAAATTTAAGATGGTACCTTTTTATAGTTGATGGCTGATTCTTGGAGGCGTCTCCCAGAGGATTTTAAAGAAGTAAAAAGAAAAAGCTGTCTCCAAAAAATTTTTTTTATTACCTTCCTATGCTAATTAGCCACATCAGAAGCTATTTATTTACTGTGAATGCTTGAAGTAGAGCATAGCGGTTCCAAAAACAGGAGTCATCTTCATATGCAGCTTCAAACTGTAATGATGGAGTTCATGCAATGAAGAAAGTAGATTCCTTATTGCCTGGTCCTGTAGGTCTGTCCAGCATGGTCTGGTCCCACTGTCTGAAATGGGAGTTGAACGCTTAGCATCTTGCGGACGTTTGTAATGTTACTGTTGGCGAACCAAATCTGTGATATAGGCGGGCAATACAATGCAGGTCCTTTATGTTAAAGATGAATTCTTACCAGTTGGAATTTTTGCCAAGGCAGGCTTGGCATGTGTGTAGATGAAGATGGCTGTGAGCCATCAGCCACGCTTGCTGCTGGAAGATGTCCGCAAGGGATCTGTGGCTTCATTAGTGTCTTCTGTTCCTCATGTCTTGAAGGCTGCTGCTGTTCCAGCTAATGCCCTCTAGGACAATCTTATATGCTTGCCTATGTGATAGGTCAAATAGCAACAGCATCCTGGTTGTATGCTCCAGCAGCAAGAGAGGTGGCTTAGTGATGTATTTTTTAAATTAAAAACTTGAAGACAATGTCTCTGTAAAATAAAGAATATATTTATTATTGATGAAGTGGCTGCTATAGTACCTGTCTCCATTGCAGATCATTAGCATTTTGAAAGAAAGCTGTGAAAATCATTAGCCATTAAATGCTTTTTATTATTTACCACGTAACACAAGGCAAGCTCATCTGAGACAGCCTATGTATTTTCCCCATTTCTGAAGAATTAACTGGAGACCTGTTACCTTACATGTAACCTGAGTTACAGGTAAGCTTTGCTGGCTGACTTAGTTGAGTTGGCACTGATTTTTCTCTGGTCTCAGTAACAGGGACTACAGCAGTGTGTACAGTATCCTGTTTTGCTAGAGCACTTCCCGTAAGTAAAAATTGGAATAAAATGCCTTTTTTTTTTTTTTTTATTTAAACACTTGCTTGTTCTCTATCAGGTCAAATAGCCTAAAACCTGTGTTCTTCAGCATCACTTTTGTAAATGAGAAAGGGAGATCTCTCCCTGTTCTACATAAAAAGAAAATTGTCTTCTCTGAAACGCTTAACTGGTAATCAAGTAGCACTGCATCGGAAGATGGTAATAAAGCTGATGTTGCACTGCGTATGTATCCTTTACTTTTCTAGGAACTGATACATATATATCATCTCTATGAAAATACTTTTCACGGAAACATGCCATTTGGATTTTTATCTGTGTGCCTTATAGGAAAGTTTAATCTTCTAACAAGGTGCAAAGCACTTAGCAGGAAAAGATACCCTTGGGTTGGGAGCTAAACTGCTTTTGTCAGGCTCAAAAGGCTTTGCCAGAGGCAGTGAGGTTGCTCTAACAGGACTGTAGCCTCTTCTTGCGTAGCCATAGCTGAGGAATTTGCTCCCCTTTTCAGAGGGAAGCTGTGCAGCTCACTTGGCACCACAGCAGATGCAACTGTGATGGTTCCAGAAAAAGGCTAGCCCACAATGGTTGAGGCGTTCTCCTGTGTACTTGAACTGGTGAACTCCCACCTTTTTTTTTTTTTGTTGTTGTTAATAAAGAACATCTTAAATGGGTAAACTGAAAAGAATAATTGCAGTTTTCATTACTGTCTCCTTAACGAACTGTGGCCTAGGGCTATACTAGTCTTCTGTGTCTCTGTGGCAGGCTGTTACTTTTGCACAGCTCTGTTCAACCTGTGCAGTGTCTTACCTGAAGTTCTTTCATTAAGACTTAGTAGACTCATTAGTGTGTTTTGGAGCATAATTCCACCCCCCCTTTTTAAAGGAGATTGGAAAATATATCCCCGGATAAGCCACAGAAGAGGATGCAGTTCAGAGCACATGTAAACATATCTTTTCAGCTCAGAGGTGTATTCTGGCTGTTGCTGATGCATGATTGTTTCTTTTTTTTCTTTTTCTGTTTTTTTTTTTTTTCCTTCCCTCTCTAAACATAAAGCCTCTGCTAAAGAAATGCAGTAACTTCCTTCTCTGCTACCATACTCTAGAAAACAAGTCCCAGGGACATGGCCAAGGCTTATTAATATTTTGAAGATGGCAAAATGACTATAGCAGTTCTGCACCCTGCTAAACCAACTTGCTTAGGTCAGACATCTTTGATGTTGCCTTGCTAATGTGCAGTCGCTAACAAATTCTCTCTGAAAGAAGACTGCAGTTCTGCCTTCTGCTGAGCCACATTCGCATTGTGCATCTGAGCAGATTTGTGAAGTGTCCTATATTTTTCATGCTGCTAGTGTATGAGAGGGAATAAAAAGACTTTTGGAGCCTGCTTTCACTTCTGAAGAGAGTAAGATCATAGTTTGATACCTGTCGCTGCTCCTTTTATGTCTGCTCAGACTCTTCTGCTCTCTAAATACTACTTTTCTAAATGTGGAACCTAATTGGTATATTTCAAGCTTCTTTTCTGTTCCTCTGTTTGCCCTATATGCTTTCACGAGTGATAAATCTCATTAGTTGGGCTAATACACAGCTTGTTATAATTGACTGAAAGAACAGAGCTTATGAAAAATACAACTGTACCACAGGAGACCTTTAGCTGTCAGAAATGAAATGTTTGGTGCACGTGTTCCAGTTTGAGCATGTCTGCACCTCTGAAAAGACATCAGTCCTTCATGTGGGCAGAGCACGATGCAGCAGCTTTTCCTCCCTTGCTGTGCTCCTCTCCACCATCTTTCATCTGGACCCCAAATGGCCACTTGATTCCGCTGTCACAGCCCAACTGCATCTTCTTTTGGTGGAGCGGGGTGTGACAGGCTTCTGCCTGCTGCTGCCCGTGTATCACCCATCTAATGCAAAGACTGACACAGAACAAAAAGCAATGCTGGGGTCTTCTTCAAGCAGCTCTTTGTTAATGTGAGAGAACGACTTTCTGCATAAAAGCAGTGGGGACTGCAATCTGAATGGGTTCTTCCTTCCCAGCACTCCTCTATGAATGCACTTGTGAACAGCATATACCTCTTAAAAAGATCTTCATCTTGCAAAATCATTTGGGCTGAGCATTTTGATAGGTGGGCAGGATAAATAAGTGGTAGTATGGATCATGGCAGGCTCTTTTAATAAGAATAAAAATCACCTTTGTATAAATGTTTATTCTCTACATGTGGGTGATGTCTGGCCGGAATCTAAGAAATACAAAAAGTGTCTGTCTTAAACAGTTTCTAAAACAGCAAAGTCAAGTCTGTTCTGAAAGAATATTATACAACACAATTTTTATGAGATTGCTTTTTTCTCTGCAGTAGGAGTGATCTTTTTTTTTTTTTTTTGCAATTGTTGACTCCCCTAAGGCATTAGAGGCTCTCATCAGTGCCATTCCTGAACAGAAGTGGTTACGTTCTCGAGGATGCTCATTTTCCATGTTTAAAAGAGAACCTAAAAAAAAAAAAGACGACAAAAAGGAAACAATAATGTACAACTGTAAAAGAAGGAATGTGCAGCGAGATGGCCATGGCAATGTGTTCTGCTATTTTGGGGAACTTTAGGGACGCAGCCTGAGCTTGTGGGTACTACATACAGCTGCTTCGTACAATGCAAACAAACCTCCAGGGACAGCTGGCATGTTCCCACAGCAGAGCCCTAATGTGCTAGCAGGGGAGGCAAGTATTGCATAGTTTTGCTCTGAAATGCTTATTTTTTTTTGTAGAGAAAAGTGACGCCCTGCTTGCCTGGGTGGAGGTTGCCTTCCCGTGGAGTGCTTTTTTCCACAGGAAAGGATTTCTCTATCGTGTTTTAATTTTACAGGGAGAGGAGGAGAAAACAATATCCAGCCAACTAGGCCAAAGTTCAGAATTCATCTCCGGATCTGCTAAGTATGAAACATGCTGTATTCTCCCATATTCTGCCAAAAAAAATGCAGACAAACTTACAGCCGTCTGATGATTGTCTTCTCTTCGCTGTTCGTGCCTGTGCCAGGGCTGGTGCCGCTGGCTTCTTTTTCCAGTTCTTCAGTTTGGTCCCTTCTCTGCGAGATGATCCCACTGGGAAAAGAAGTGGTTTTGTTTATTTTTTGTGGTTTTGTGCGTAGCGTGGCGTTGCTGTCTATGTCAAACCCTTCACTGGGCAGCCTGGGACATGGGTGAATGGGCGATCACAGGACAGGTATGGTAGCTGGGCCTACTTCTCGTAATGAATTGCTCTTATTTTCCTTAAATACTGCAGTGTAATTTTGCTTAGACTATGCTTTAATGAGAATGCTAAAAAAGTAACGAGCTGACCTCTCCAGAGAGGAAGAATGGCAAATCGTAGCAGGAGTGAAAGGGGAGTGTAATTACACGTTGGATTTGTACAAGAGTCCAAAGATAACAGTAGGGTGCAGAAGACACAAATGGCAAATTTCTGCATGGGTGGATCTGTGGTACCTTCAGCGCAGCCACGAAGGCTCACACCACGTAGCTGGGAACAGATGGGAGATTCCCAGCTTCCCTGCAAGGCAGGTGGCTGTTCCTCTTTCCATCCTATAGAGGAGAAAAGTAAGGCTTTTGCCTGAGCTGTAGATTTTATCATCCTGCTTTAATGCTGCTATGCTTTATAAGGTTGTAACTACCTACTTTAGGCAAAAGCTTCAGTTTTAACAAAGGATGTTTCCCGTGCTTGGAATCGGGTTAGATTTTACCAGCTTGCATACTATGCTATGTTTTCACAGCATGCCAATTTACTGTCCTGAGCTGACCTCATTTATCTTGAGCGCTGAGTGGATCAAAGCTTGTGACTGCAGTAGCTGAAGGCTGAAAGTAGCTAAGCAACACTCGTCCGGACCTTGGAAATAAAAATACAGGAGAGTATCTAGAAACTGGCGTGACATCAGGCATGGGGTAATTCTGAGGCAGTTTCTCCTTTTACAGAAACGGGACTGTGAGCTGTTTGGCGATGCTGCAGATCTCTAATATCTGCACAATAACTTCTACTCAGAAACCATGATTAAAAATGCGATCCCCAAACACCATCAGTCATTTTAAGCCATTCTCTGTGATGATGTCAGTTACTTTGTGCTATGCAGAGCTTATTTCCAATATACACGAGACATTTTAGAACATACACTCATATTTATCCTCTCCCCCTGCGCAACTACTCTTTATAGCCGTACAATTATAGTAAGGATTTTATGTGAACGTTTAAAGGGAAGATGGTTTTTGGCTTAAGCTGTAACACTGTATGAGGAGATAACCACAGAGAATTACTTGAACTAAAAAGCAGCCTTGACGCACTCTCTAGGTGCACAGCACTGTGACTTAAATCACTCAAAAACTGAAAACATTCACACTGTTAATTTTTAACTTGGCCTGTAACAAGCTGTGTGACACAGCTGGGAAATCAAAGCAAGATGCCATTCCAATGGCTGCAGAGCAAAGGCAGGCAGCTGAGCCGGGGAAGCGGTGCCTCAGTGTGCTCTGAGAAACGCTGTCGAGCAGTTTGTAAACTGACTTCTTGGATTTAACTTTAACTTCTTGGGTTTAACCTGCCTGTTGAAGACAAGGCAAAGGGTGGGCTTACTGTATCTAAGAGGTTGTTGCTGAGATATCTCAACTGAAATCCAATGCGCTCAGATGTTTTGTGTCTAGATTAAGAAGTAATTTCTCACCCCAAAGACTTTGTAATACAACCTGGTGATGGGGGGGCAGAGCTTGGGGGAGAGTGGCCTTGGAGGTGAAGGAATTCGTAGCACCAAGAGCAAGGCGCTTCCTGCATCCCACCCTCTGGCTCACGCCAATTCTCCCAGGCGGGTCCCTTCTAGAAAAACCAAAACCCTTCTCTGAAAGCACTTGTTTTGCACAGTTCAAGTGCCTTTCACAAGCCTCTGTTGGCAGTCTTAAAAAAAAAACAAACCCACAGCTTATCTTGAATGATGATGAAAAGGCTTAATATTCTGCTTTCTAGATCAATGCCATACCCACTGCAGCAGTAAAGGAACAGTAGATAAGCTAGCGTCCCTGACGGCAAGCTGGAGGAGGAAGGAAATTTTGACTGAGATGGAAACCCCCGTGCTCTTTGGTACGTAGCGTGGCTTTAGACAAGAACAGTAGGCGTGCAACTGCTGTGACTGCGTAGATGAATTCATGTGTGTGGGAACCCAGCTTGTGTGCAGAGTGGGAGTGGCCGTACGTGGGCTTGCAGCGGCACAGTTACGGGAACGGGCTGCAAACTGCGCAGAGTAAGAGGGAGTTTGGTTTTAAAATTATGTTGTGTACAGACTTCATTGTTCCCATTTTTCTTTGCTCGTTTGTAGGCTCTTGGAAGCACAGATGTCTCATATGTCTGGACAGTGCCTAACCCAACCTAGGTGCTCAAACCTGCAATACTCTGACCTGGTAAGCTCCCCAGACAAGAATTATTAGTTCTTTGTTGATTTCACGATATACCTCTTATAGCACTGTAGCTCCTCTTGCACCACAAGAAGCTGAGCTTTCAGCTGGTTACGCTCTTGCAATACATCTCGCAGCTCCTGTAATGTGAACCGGGGGCGATTTGGATCTGTGAGGTCTATTATCATTTTATCCGGTCCAAGGCTGAGCTGTAAGATAAATGGTGGTGGTCATGATCTTGTAACCTGTCAAAAATAGGGCACTCATAGAGTAAAACCCTCCAAATTCTACAATTAGGTCACAATTCTTAGAACTAGTATGAGTTCATCACAATCCTGATTTTTTCCAAGCAGTTAATTATAGTATTTCATATTATTTTTGTATTCCCTTGGTGTCTGCATTTCCCAGCCAAGTATAGGTCCCAACTGTGACAGGCTCTGACCACAGCTAAAAGCAAAGTCCCTGTCCCAAAGAGTTTGCAATCTGGTTTGCCAAGAAGCTGTTTTTGTCTGGTTTTCTGATGATGAGAGTGGCTGAGCAATCTGTCTAACATCACACCAAAACTCTGTGGCAGAGGCAGGCGAGAACTGAATTCTCCTTTCCTAAATTAAGGCCTTTGTGGCAACGGTTCTTTCAGTCACAGACATCAGTTTCCCTTTCGCAGGGAAACAAAGCTTTAGCATTTGCATAAATGGCAAACTGTCTTTATGGGGACGGTGCCATGTCGGAGCCCTGCAACGGTGGATTTGCACTCTTGTGAAAACCCCTGTGTGTCTGAACTCCTCTGCTGGCACTGCACGTTGGTGAGCTAAAAGCGTGGTTAGTCGCTACAGTGAAACGGGAGCGAGGGATCCACAGCGCTGCGACCTGTAACAAGCCTGAAGATCTCCGCTCTGGAAGGGGCTCCGAGGCCTTCTACCAAGATGAGAAGCGAACTTTCCGAGGCTCGTTCTGCCGTGACAAAAGAGACCGGCGATGGCGGCAAAAGCATCCTCCGACCCGTCTGGCGTCAGGGTGGGTTTCACGACGCGCAACATGGCCAAGCGGGGACAGGCCACGACCTGCGCCGGGGCAGGGGCCTCTGGCACGTGTGCCGCCTCGCAGCCGCCGAGCCCACGGCCGAGCCGCCCCGGCCACGCAGTGCTGCGCCACGGGCGCCCACACCACGGCCGCGGCACCCACCTGCTGGGCGCTCCCTCGGGGCCCCTCTCCCCGCAGCGCCTCCACCTCCCGCCGCAGGCTGTCCCGCTCCATCCGCAGCTGCTCCTCGGTGAGGCTGCTCTCGCTCACCAGCGCTTCCAGCATCTCCAGCACCCTCACGATCCTGAACTGCAGCCGGGCCAGGGCGGCGGGCACCTGCGGCCCGGTGCTGAGCTGCAGCAGGTCCCGGCCCACCACGGAGGAGATGTCATAGACATCCCCGGCCGTCAGCTGGAAGGGGCTCTTCTCCAGAGCCCTCTCCGGGCCGCCATCCGCCTCTTCCTCCTCCTCCTCCAGCTCCTCCTCCTCCTCCTTCCGGACCTGCTGCATGCCCGGCGCGGCCCGCCGCTGACTGCCTTCCCCG
>VZTL01025360.1:59600-87187 GCA_013400535.1 Scopus umbretta | reverse complement strand
CGCCGCCTCAGGCCGGGCCAGGCCCGCGCGGGAAGGACGGGGCCACGGGGCCGCCTCAGGCCGGGCCAGGCCCGCGTGGGAAGGACGGGGCCACGGGGCCGCGGGGCCCCCTCAGGCGGGGTAGAGGGAAGGGGCCGCCGGGCTCCCCTCAGGCGGCAGCGGATCCAGGCTCCCCGACATGTTCCTGCCCGGGGAGGAGAACTCGGAACGACAGCGATATTGCCGGTTTAAGTTTGTCAAACTTTGGGGGATTTTTGGATGAAAAATAGCATACAGCAGTGCTGAAAGTGCTGCTTGCACTACCTGCTCTTCTTTCCAAAATACCTGTGTACCTGTGTGATGTGTGTTTTGTTCCCACCAGACCATGAATGACTGGGCCCCCATAGCAAAGGAGTATGACCCCCTTAAAGCTGGGAGCATCGATGGCACGGATGAAGAGCCCCACGACCGTGCCATATGGAGGGCTATGTTGGCACGCTATGTACCCAACAAGGGAGTTACAGGAGATCCGCACCTCACCCTGTTTGTAGCGAGGCTCAATCTTCAGACAACAGAAGAGAAGTTAAAGGAGGTCTTTTCCCGGTATGGAGACATCAGAAAGATCCGTCTGGTTCGAGACCTGGTCACGGGATTTTCCAAGGGTTACGCATTTATCGAGTACAAAGAGGAGCGTGCTCTCTTGAAGGCCCACAGAGATGCCAACAGGCTGGTTATTGATCAGCATGAGATCTTTGTAGACTTTGAACTGGAAAGAACTCTCAAAGGATGGATTCCTCGGAGGCTTGGAGGTGGTTTTGGAGGCAAAAAAGAATCTGGACAGCTACGGTTTGGAGGACGGGACAGACCTTTCCGAAAGCCCATCAATTTGCCAAACATGAAAAATGATTTCTATGGAGAAGGATCCGCAGAGAAAAGAAACTGGTCTCGTGAGGGAACAAGGGACTGGAGAACAAGGGACAGAGAGCATGAAAGGAGCAGAGACAAGCGATGGCCAGAAAGGGAGCGGTCGTGGGCTTGGGGTGAAAGTGAGAGAGAGAGGGACTCCAAAGAGGAGAGGAGCAGAGGGAGGGAGAGAAAAGACAGAGACAGGAAGGACAGGGATAGAGACCGGAGCAGGGAAAGAGATACCAAGAAACAAAGAGACGATGATAAGCATCGATAGGTGATGGTGCCACCTCATTGCGGTGTGGCGTCTCCCCTTATTCCACGATGTTTCAGCGAGCGGCATTCCTGGAATAAGGAGCTGCACTGTTACTGTCATGTGCCTGTGACTCTCACTTGCTAGAAGCTCTGTGTAGTTCAGCCGCTAATGCGTGTTACGTGTTGAATTGTTCTTCAGAGAAAATACATTTTTGTATTAATATTTTGGAACTGGTGAATGCTGTAGGAAATGCACCACGTGTACGGGCATCCCACCAAAACTGAGTACGCACCTCCTTTGCTACCCGGCTGGCTGCCTGGATTAGGGTTTGTGAGAGTGCTCCGTATTTAATTATTTCTGTGCCAGATGTCCAGACTCACTTAGTGAGACAGATGCCCTTGATGAAATAGTCACTTGTTGAAGAAATAGTCATGAAATAGCAACAAACAAAGCTGCTGAAAAACGGGGCCCAAACCAGAAGCTGATGGGAAGTGACTTTATTTTCTTGAAGACACTGGGACAGGTGAGATCTTTAGCAATACTATGTCCTTAACTCGATCTGTGAGGTGGGAGAGAAGCATGTAATAAATCTTTTTTTTTACTTCATGGGAGGATGTCATTCCTTTTTATTAGAGGAACGCGCACTGCAGAGCAGTACGCAGGTCAGACAACGCCTCCTGTTCCTGATGAATTCAGGGGCTATCACTGAAGGACGGCGTCATGGTTAAATGTGGTTGCAGCTGCACCCGCTCTGTCCTCTGCTCCTCTCTGGAAGTGAAGTCCTGCCTACACAGGGTTTAAACCTTGTTCTGGAAACGGGGCTTCCTGCTGGTTGTAGCTGAATTGGGGAAAACAAGAGGGCAAAGCACCTCCTTTCTCAGAGCCGGGATGTGCATACAGACACACATCTTCCATTGAGGGGCTTACAGTGCTTCCTAGGAAAAGCTCTGTCGTGTACTCCGTCATCATAAGCTGTTCCTAAATATTTGTTAATGTATTTTAAACTATTTTTTTAATCAGCCTTTGAGTGGCCCTAGCCTAAACCTTGCCTGGATGGAGGCTTTATTTCCATGAAGAGTTGCATGAGCCATTTTCAGGGGAAGGAAGACAGATCTGCAGCCCCAAGAAGAGGTGGTATTAACTTTCCACAAAAAAAAAAAGGACACAAGTCTTGCAGAAATACTTGTTTTTCAGAAATATTTATTAAACTGTTAAAATGATTTACTGCCCAACCAAAAAAAAAATAAAACAACACAACCCAAAAAAATGTGAGTGATCCTGCACTTTGCAGACAGGATTGTTATGCCCCTTACCTGACAACATCCTGGCCCCTTTTCTAAAAGCAGGTTTTACTTGAATATTGAGAAACAATACACGACAGATCTTCAAATTTTTACAGACTCTTCTCTACGCGCCATCCTTTCCGATGGCACTTGGAGTGTATAAACTCAGCATTTCTAGCACGAGAATGAGGAGCGAAGTGGTTAAATACTAGCAGGTCAGGAGTAGCTAACTAGATTTTTGAGGTAATGGGCTACAGAGATGAGCAGGGGAAGGTTGTACTGCTTAGTGCCATCGTGTGGAATTGGCTGCAGATTCGACCCGGCGACAGCGCGCTGGGCTCTGGCGTACGGGACGAGCTTTACGTGCACTAGGCGGGCCGGGAGATTTCCTTTGTAATACACCAGCTTAGGTGCCGGGGAAAAACGGTTCAGGCTGTGC
Organism: Scopus umbretta; assembly: GCA_013400535.1. NCBI lineage: Eukaryota > Metazoa > Chordata > Aves > Pelecaniformes > Scopidae > Scopus > Scopus umbretta. Next base: position 84,324 of record VZTL01025360.1, on the reverse strand, counting down.
ATTTCTATTGTCCCGGCTCACTGCTCTCAGCTGGTTTCAAAAGTGACGTGCTTATTCAGGCCGTGCATCCACTACATTCTCACATTGTTTCTGATCACCGCCTCTCTTCTAAATGTGCCACACGACTGTAAACCATGCTAGAGGCTCGACGGGCATCATTCACAATTTTACTGCCTGATATAACTGTAGTGTACTTTTATTTTTTCCTAATATGGAAGGGAGATTGAGATCTTAGCAACTTAAGTATCATTAAATTAAGATACTCCCTCCCCCCCTTTAAGAATTGCTTTTCACACAAGAGGGGAAGTGCTGCTGTTTGTGGATACAGCTTTCTGTAAGCATAAAACTTAAGACGTGTTACCAAAACGTAACCAGGCAAAAGTGTATTTGCCTAATACTAGCATCGGCCGCTACCGTCGCTATTTCAAATGCAGATGTCTTTCAAATAAGGCCACATGTCCCCCCTGCCCCAAACTGCAGTGACACCAGGGAGGCACAGTAAACACCTTCTCTGCCTAGAACGTGCGGAAGGTCCGTCTCCAAAATGAAGCACAGTTACAGTCAGGAGCAGAGCAGCACTCAGCCCCCTGTTGCAAAGAATGGTTTCCTGGCACAGTTTCGCTACAGACGAGCTAGGAACCATTTGCTGCTCATACACATTAAAGAATCCAGAGTCTTGGATCACCCTGCATTAAAAACAACTGGCCTGCACTAAACCCTCTGGCTCGCTCTCAACTAGGAGTCCTTCGAGACTTCCTCCTACGTTCAGTACCCGGAGTAGTTGGCGCGTTACTCCAGCCTGAGCATTGTTTCTTGTTCCTAGTGCCACTCCCGAGAAGAGGCTCCTCACAGAGCAGGTGTAGTTGCTGGGGGTGAGGTGCCGACAGCCCCTCACAGCCCCCTGCACTAAGAAGCTACCTGTGCAGAAGTTGCCTACGGCCTTGTCGTAACCAGATACTCCTCAGCAGCAGCACTGCACCACAGTGCAGACTCTGCCAGCTTACAGCCAAGTTCACAGAAAGACCTCTGCGCCTCCCTCGTGAGGAGCCGCGGACGTGCTCGCCCTCTCCTGCCTTGGTTAGGTGCCTTCGTGGAGCGTGTGGTGCAGAGGCAGGGCGTGCGCCGACACCGGCCTGCACGCAGCAGTTAGGCTGCCTGGGGCTGTAGTGTCATGGTTTTTGTAGTACAACTGAGGTCTCACAAGCTCAACTGCAAAGACATCGAAATCCCGCCTCCTGGCAGCTCCGCTGTGCTGGGCCTTTGCTGGGAAGTTAAGCCCCTGTCACTGCAGGCTACCCAAACATCACCTGCCACCAGTGGAGCAGCCTGCACCTGCAGAATTAATCCGCTCTGCCCAAGTAGCGTTTAGACTAGTCGGAGAAAACATTTTGAGTTGGGGTCATCTCTAAGTCAGGTACAATAGTTCATGTCAGCTAGTTGAGGATGTCTTTCACTCTGAAGTTAGGCAGTCTTATCTAGACAGAAAAGTGGAGTGTGACTTAATTAAAAGCCTGTGGGAAAGAGACCTAATTCCTTTCCAGCAGCTGTCTGCTACTGTAGGGGGAAGTCCCTAGCAAAAAGGAGAAAACTCAAGTGTTAGAATTCCTCCTCGTAAGCAATTTGTTTTCCATTAATACTGCAGAACTCATGGCAAAATGCAAGGCACGCTCACCTCATACATCAGTTTCTTCATGCTTTAGGCACTATAAGCAGCAAGGGAGATGTACACTCACTATCCCTCTCAAGGCTACTCCAGTTTATCAATTTGTATCAGGTGGATTTCCAAGTGGTTACTCTGCAAAATGCAGATGCCAGCTGAGCTTGACAGGACACAGCAGTGCTAAGACCCGCCATGGAGAGTGGCCAGCTGTCGTATCCCTCTGGAAAAAATTCTTACAGAAATAAAAAGCAAACAACCGGTAGTGTTAACAAACAGGGAAAAAGAGTCTTTGCCACTAGATATTGTACACTGCAAACAAACTTCTAATAATGGCACAGGTCCTTTTTTTGGTTTAAAGAAGCTTGTGTTACTGTAGTTAATGCATGAACAAGACCATAGACCTGTTATTCAGCACAAAACAAGTCATCTAGAAGCTTCGATGTCCCAGGGTATCGGCGACTGTTACCACAAGGCTTGGATTCTGTTTTCAGCAAACAGTCACCAAGTAAACAGTGTAGGGATCCCTTTTGAAGAGTACGTCTGAAACACAACCACTGAGGTGTGCGAGGCAAATAAAAGTGATGAGCTGCCGGATTTGTTCACAGAAGCTTCTTGTTACTAGACTGTCAAGATCTACTGCGGTAAACTGAACACCTCAAGGTTTTAGTCACAGGTGCTGCAGGGCTTCTTGTCCTTGTTCGGTGTAGGAGTCATCTTTATTTGAATTTGACCATTCTCCAAAAGTATCCTGGAAGTGGACATTTTTCTGTGATGCCTGCATACGTTTCTTATCACGAGAGAAGAAACTAAACCTTCCGGTAAGGGAGGAGAGGGAAAAGAAAGACGACTGTTTACTGTTTTGAAAACACTTCAAACACCCGACACGATACACAGCACCACAAAACACAGAGCAAAAAAATCTGTTTGCATCTGCAAAAATCAAGGCAGTGAAGCCTGATGGGAGTGCATGTCAAAATGTTATTAGAGATGAAGTCATTGCAATCTCAAGCAGTTTGGCTATGGAAGCTTCAAATAAGCTCTAAATGCTGTTGACTCTACAAGGTGCAGGTATCGTTTTAGATGTATATTCCCCCTTCCCCAGCCCTGAGATAAAGAAGCAACACAATACAGGTTAGTTTCTTGGCATAAGTAAAGTGGTATCTTTGGCAATAAATCTGTATAATTTACCATAAAACAGAAATAGAGAATGTTTTTAAGGGTGTCAGCAGGGAAATTCGTAATAGAAGAAAATAAGCCGCCACATTCTTTTCCAAGTGTACAGACTTTGATAGATAGGCTCAATTCCTGCACAAATAAATGAATAAATGCACGTACGTGCACAAGAGTTTGCAGGATGAGGGCTCTAAACAAATGCACACGAGTGTGCACGTCATTTCCTGTCACACAGCTTGGGTGCTCTAAGATAATGACGTACATGAACCAACAGCCATTTAATACAACAACAAGTTGCCAGCTGACAACAGAGCTAAAAAAATACAGTTGGAAAAATCCTTAGTATCATTTTATTCATATAGGATGAAGTTACTTGATTAGGCAAATTCAATGTTTGTCATGAGTTCAGTACAAGAGGTGTTAGTGCAGTGTTTAGGTCTGCTGAGAAATGCAAAAGTTGTGGTTCCGGCTACCAAAGGTCTGAATTGGCTGCATACCCTTTTGGTTTGAGCGGTGCGCTTTAGGAGGTAAACACTGACTTGCTAAATGCCGCTACAGTAAGAGACTATGCAAATAGAAACTCAACCCTGACGGGTGATGGAATATTTGCCAGGGCATAAACCTGACCCTATGTCCACACCCCACCATCCTCGGTGTTCTTCCTCCACCCACGCTCCCTCGAGGCTCCCCTCAGTACCATGATCCCAACCGTCCGAGCCGCCTTGTGCAGACCAGGGAGTTCTGCCTTCGATGTCTCTAGTCACATAGGAGGCTGTATTTGAGTGTCAGATGAGGCTTAAAGCAGCTTTCCTGAAAAAATATCCTATCATACGTGCAGGTAAGCATGATGGCAATGATTAAGAATATCAAGAGTATTAAGAATGATTATATCTTGCCTAGGAAGTGATAGAAAAAGCTACACAAGTGTAATGCTAGATAACTAAGGTTGCTAGCAGGACCTGAACTTTTGCATTTCCTGGCTTCAAATGTGCAGCCTTAATCGTGAAATAAGTCTTTTGCACTTAATTAGCCTCATACTTTTCTACCACCTTCATCACAGGAGCTCATAAATTCACACACATATGCTATGTCTTTTCGGGGCCAGACACAATTCCAGCTGATAAAAGAAGCGTCTAGTCACTGAGGCTTTCTGCTGAGCATGTTTGGTCCTGCACAGTCAGGCCTAGCATCCTGAAGTCCACACAAAGGACTGCTGTATTCGTGCAGTAGGTTTCGAATGTCAAAGTTCAGTAATTTTTCACTTCATCGTGAAATTAAGTAAGAGAAAAATATGTTTGTAAAATCGCTACACGAAGCAGAAGGGTTAGGCTTTTTGAATTCCTTCTGAAACAATGAAAATTGTTAATATGCCTAGGAAACTCTCGGGGAGGATGTTTGGAAAAAGCATGTCTGTGTGGAGAGGAAGGGAATTTAAATACTGTGTTGCTTCTGCAACTATAAAGACGACTAAGGCAGCAGTTCTAATGCAAAGAGAGTTGGCATTAACAGTTATCAGTACGTCTTCCAGGACAGCCAAGAATAGAATGGCAGAACTGATTATTGAGAGTGTGTACTCTATTCCAAAAATCGTAATTAGAGACAAAATACACAGTGCGTAGAGAGAAAGACATGGAAGCAACAGCCTATAATTAACACTGGAAATGAATGTAGATATCAGCTGTTACATTCTGTAAATCTAACTAACTGATTTGTAACAAGTCATTAGAATACATAGGTTCTTAACGAGCACTGGTGTGAATTGTGACTAGGCACGCTTAGTAAGCAAAATTAACAGATGCTGGTTAAAATTGCGTATTGAAACAATTTTCTAAGGAGTAATGACTGGTTTAGCAGGGTAACATTACGGCAAAAGGTGATAAAATGTCAGTAGTCGAGGATGAGTATGGAGGACTACGATGAGTTGTGTACTGACTGGTCATTCTGATTGGCATTTTGCGCTTCTGTGATCCCACAGGCAGCCGATGAGAATGCAACCAGCAGTGCATGTTAACACAGGGTCATGCAAAAGGAAACCACGGTACCAAACATTTAAAAAAAAAAAAAAATTCCTACAAGGGACACAAGTCTTCTTATTGGCTGCAATGTGGGATCGTCTGGAATCAATCCAGCTGCTACCATGGGCATTATGGCTGTAAAGATCCTGGTCAGGAAAGTACAGACACAGAAGAGATAAGACTGGAGCAAAGGAAAGAAAAAGCATTCCATTAAAAGGAAAAGAGGCAAACACGATACACGGGGTTACTTTGAATTACCACAGAGGACACGTTACAGGGAGAGGTGGATCTGCATCACCCAAGACAGCTCTCCTCAGTGAAAAACTCTTATTTAGAAAAAGCAGTCATTGAAACAGTTTAAATGGGTTTTGAATTTCTAAAAGATACCACTTTTCTGTTGTGAGGCAGCCTGCAATCTGGGTTGGATTTCATCAAGGTATTACCACCTCTAGCAATGCAGAGCAGAGTGCACATTTCTCTTCCCAAGAAACAAACAGGCACATACACAATGAAATGAAGGATGAAGGTGTATGTTAAGAAATACAAAACAGGGCTCTGCCGTCACTACTGGGTATTTGCACGGAAAACAGGGTTAGAGAGGGCCGGCATTACAGTTAAAGATTTTACAAATGTTACAGTCGATAGTTTCAAGTTAAAAACCAGTATCACAGGGGAAGTCTTGAAATAACCTCCTATGCAAGCTACTTGGTTAAGGGGCCTGAGTATCTGCTCCAAAGGAACCTGCGTTGCTTCACATGCAGAAAAATGCCAACTGCAGGCAGCTAAATACTTACTCAAAACCTTGCAACTGCTCTAGCAGAAACACTTTCTAGCTGGCTAGCAGCAAGACTGTTTCTTTGTAGGAGTTCAGCACTTTCACTACGCGTTATACAATTCATGCAACTTAGAGGTCGAGAGCGCACGCTGGCTAGGTGCTCTGTGCCCAGCCAGCCCCACACAAACCTGCCGGCACACCTTCATCCATACCTGGAACACCCTCTGTTTTTCTAAGGATTCTCCTCAGAGGTTCTCCCTTGTGCCAAATATTTTTTTGAACTGTGGACTAATGTCAATTAGAGATTAAGTTGAAATCAGGAGAGACATTTCACTTGTGACCAAACGCAGCTCTCCCCAACACAGTCACTCTAATTGCTATTCTTAGATTAAACATGAAAACAAACAAGCAAACATTGTTTTATCATTAGCACTAGCTAGGACTTCTGTTTCTACGCATTGTGGCATGGTCCGTCCGCTGCAGAAATGAGACAGACACACCAGCTTTTGTAGACTGCAAGAATAGGAAGAAAACTTATGGCTGTTTCAGGCATTACATCAGTGACAAACAAGGACGTATCCTTAAAGAGAAAACAAAAGGGCGTTTTCTGCTCAAAACAGAGGGAGCATTTTTAATCCTTGTACATTTCCTCCTCAGTAAAGCCTCCTGGTTACATTATTTTATCACAACTCTGACATGTGATGTGGTAGAGACAAATGTAGAATCAGTCAGTCTGAGATCAGCACTCAGTTACGGTTTGCTTCAAATGTGCAAACCCTGGGAGTGAAAAAATGTTGATTTCTGTAACGTCTGGTTTCCTTTCTTCATGGGGATGCAGCACAGAATCCCCTGAGCACATCTTAGGCGGCACAGGCTACCTGTACTTCTGTCTCATGCCCTGAGATACTGCGTGAGCAAGGAAAGAAGGGCACGTTACACAGGCAAGCGTAAAACTTCTCTTGAGAGGACAGCGACAGCGTCTCCTATTTTTGCACTTCAGCTTTTTGTTTAATCGGGAGGAAAAGTCTGAAACGGAGGGAAAAGCAACCCTACTTTCATTTGTAAAGGCACTCTGCACGCAGATACCAGCATGACAAGTTTTCATCACATCGTTCAGTGTGGAGAGTTTATGTGCCAGCCTGTTACCCAGGGAGCCATATAGCGAGGTGCTGACAGCGTCCTGCCTGGGAGAGGGAGAAGGGAGCTCGGGAGGCAGCTCGCAGCAGGCAGGACTGCAGGAGGGGCAGGAGGGGTGTTGTAACAGGACAGAACAGATGCTACATTTGGGTTCTTTGTTTTTCCCAGCAGTGACATTTCCTGTCTTTTTAAAGCCCATCTACAAGTACACCGTTGACAACACACACGGAGAGGAAGGGTAAAGAAAATAAACCCACACAAGACAAATCCTATCTGGACAGGCTGCAAGAATAAGACAGGCCTGAAAACTATTACCATCCTTCAGGTTACTTAAGTAGACGGTTTTATCTTCCCTTATTTACTATGATGGCTAAATGAAGAGAGAGCAAAAAGAAATCTGGGGACAGAGCATGACAGCTAAAGAAAGTAATTTCATCTTGACGGCAGGTTCAATATGTGCTTCCACAGTCTGGCAGAAGAGGACTCTTGCCTTTTCTGAAAGGGGCCAAACCAACATGATTTTATGTTTTACTGTGTGCGGGTTTAGTTATATGAGTTTAACACAGAATCTGACACACAGAAAGGTTAGACAGGTGTCTGAAAACGTGCATTGACTGAATGGTGTGATGCTCAGTGGGTTTTCACTAATAAATTAACTGAGAGAAAGAAAGCACTGAGATAAATGGTTGAAAACACTTATTTGCCTCCTGCCATGGCTCCCTGCATTGCTTACGCATGAATGCAGGAGGCAGAGTCAAAGCTAATACCTCCTCAGCGTGTGCTCTGTCTTATGACTATTTATGTTTTCATGCTGCCTTGGCTTCATAAATCAAGCATGGAAACTGCAGTCAACACAAACAAGCTGAAACCAGCCATTCCCCACAACGGGATAAGCTTGAAAAAGTACTAAAATAAATTTAAAAGAAAAGAGAAGCTTTATGGTGGAGATCTTGTGAGACAAAGTAGTGTTATTATCATCACAGTTGCAGAATGAAAACTTGAGTCCAAACTCAAAGTGGATTTTGTAGTCATGTGAGAGGAAGGGTTCTCTCAGCAAACGAAGCAGCACAGAGAGAAGCTGGAGTCTACTGAAAATAATCAAAAGTGCCCTCCTGACTTTACGGTGTTTTGGATCAGTCCGGATCTTCCAACGGAACTTACTCTCACAGGGCTGCTGCTGTTATTAAACAAGGACTGAAGGTTATGGACATGGGGCAGGATGGAAGAGTTTTTTATGTGGAAACAAATGACTGTTTGAAAATCATGTATGCAGTTGAAAAAGTTAAGCCAGACAAATGGATTGGCTAACATTGTGATTTTACAGTTAAGTAATATACTAGTAAATGCACACTTCTGACAGTAAGCTTAGGTTTCGGACAGCAACATTAAATACTTCAGCAGAAGAACGTGGGGTACTTTATAGCCAAGAAAGCTGGCATCTTCTCCAGCAGCAAATTTCTTCAGCAAACAAAAGGTTTTTGTGCTGTACACATAGTGCAAGTCAGGGTCTAAAGGCTTAGGTCAACAGGGAAACGGGCACAGCAAGGTCTTGGGGACCTTGCTCTCCACACCCAGCTGCTACAGGTCTGCAGCTGGTTTTACTTGTGAACAACACTCTTTACACGTCTTCCGAGCATGACCAGTGGTTTCTGCTACTCCACCACTTGAGGATCTGTGTGTTAAGGAACTGGGACTTGCACCTGAACAGGGCTTCCTTCAATCCTTGCACACTGAGATCCAGCACTGACTTCAGTTTTTGGCACACAGGACAGGCTGAGTGGTGCTCTGCATAAGACCACAATTAGTAACGCCTCCCTTTGGAGTATGTCTGTGCGGCCGAGACAAGAAAATTCTCTAGGAATATCAGGTGTCTGTGTTTAAGAGCTCACCAGCTCATATTGGCTATAATAAAACATTGCAACACATGCTCTTTTGGTTAGCCTGAAAAGTGTACTTAAGAAGGAAACATTAGAACCGGAGTGGGCTGCTTGGGCACACCAGTCTGGCCCAAACACACAAGCACGTGGAGTACTCTTGGGTGCCGTCAGCACACAGGGAGCAAAGGGTGCCACAGGAGATCATCTGAGACTGAAAGTTGTCCCAGACCTAGGCAAAAGTTTTGGCCAAAGCCAACTGCTGTTTCATGATACCTGTGAAGTGCTCCTTCAACGTCTCTCCATATACATTAGGGATGTGGTTATCTTAATTTTTAAATTCTTTAAAATTTTCCTACCCATAAGAAACATTTACTATTTGCAGACCATATCCAGTAGCCTTAGAAAATATGCTACTTACAGTCGTTTGATTCCAGATTCGGGCTGGGTTGAGGGTTTTGACTGAATTATGGTTGTAGGTTGAGGAGATCTAGTTTCTTCTTCTGTTTCGTCACTTGAAAGAAAGAAAAGATAATTAACGTTCTCCTTGCAAGCCATGGAAGCACTTCTAAAATGCAATCTGGAAGTTCTAAAATGCAATCTGAGGTAGTACTGTTGATGAAGAAATGAAAAAAGATCTGTTTAAAGTTGATTGAAATCAATGGGAGATATTTCTGTCAACCAAGGAACAGCACCCAGAACTGGGTCTCCTTTCAATATTTTCTTCCCATTGTGACAAGAAGAGGCAGAAGAGTGCACTGAATAAAAGTTCTAGAATTTTCATTTTAGACCCACTCATCCTCATTTTTGAAGTTCAAAAGTATTAAATGTTTGTAATCTTTCTAAGATTCAGGGGGAACCTGGGAGTTCAGGAAGGACATAATTTTTCCCAGTTTTGAGGAACCAGATTCAAACTAAAGCCGTATGCTTGCGATCTCTACTTTAAGCCTTTGCAGAAAGATAAGCTTGTTGGACGCTATTTAAGAGCACATCTATTGCTCCTAGACCTGCCCTATGGCTCCTCTGCGTACAGCATGCAACAGGAGAGGAGATCTAACCTACCTTTTGTAATATAAAAGCTCCTCTTGAAGTAAAAACACTTTAGATTTCAATTCATTCCTCTCATGAAGGACATCCCGGAGCTCCTGCAAGGTGAATCTTGGACGATTTGGATCTTTTAAGTCCATTGCCATCTTTTCTGATTCTGAGAGGCAGTCATCATTGTTTGGTTCTGCCTAGGAAGTGAAACGCAGGCTTTAAATTCACCGTGCGAGCACATGTCTGAGGAGTTTGATGTATTTATCAGTCTAGTTCCCAACCTCTTCCTTTCAGCACTGTTAAATCCTCTTTTAAGAGAAACACGTGAATTTTAAGAGGAAAAAAATGTAGAAGGAATTTGTTTTTCATGTTAAAGACTGTCCGCAAGAACAGCTCAGTGATCCGATCACGCTGGTCTTTCCTGTGCACAGGTTGGCCGATGACACGCACAAGATTGGTGAGACCGTGGCAGGCCTCGGAAAGATGATCTGAGCTCTGTTTCACCTCTCTTCACCTGGTGTTCTGGGGAAGCTTGCAGACGAGGAGGACCTAAGTGTTGTGACCTACAATCAAAGCCCTGCACTCACAGGAATCTTTCACAGAGTCACATGTTTGGGAAAACAAACAAACACCAATGGTTTCCAGCAGGCCTGAACACAGGGTCCAACCTGAGCCACCTTATAGGTGATAAGTTTTCTTGTGGAGAAATTCCAGAAAGTCCACTGAAAACATATAGTCCAATTTTTGATAAACAAGTCAGTTTAAGGAATTCATACTTTTAACAAATGGGGTAAATCAAACATCAGCCTTTTATATAAACACTGAAAAAACCGCATAGAGATCATGACAGTTCCTTCCAGCTCCTCCCACAAAGAGAAAGCTCCTTTGGATGTAAACATATTAAGTGGAAATTTTTTATATCCCCCTAATGCCTTTCATTAAAAAAGCAGGATTGGTGTTAGCACCAGGATCTAGCCACACAGTGGAAGAAATTTGCAGATGAATACTAGATGAGGCATCTATACACATGTACCCTTGTCTCTTCCTCTGAGAAGAGTTCACTGGAAGCTTGGAGGAATTTTATCTCCCACCCCCACATTTCTGTGGCTCCCAACAAGCCAGAACTTGCATTCTAGGCACATGGCTGGATTCCCAGGCCTGTGGAGCTGCTTCCTGTCACCCAGGTAGACTCTAGCACTTGCAAAGAACTGTTTGGCTCTAACTGCTTGTGAAAACGTGGTCTGTAAAAACACAGCACAGAGAAGACCACCGTTCAGGTCCTCTGCTGTAGTTCCACTCAGTGGCTGCACAGAGCTGAGGACCAGTTGATGAGAAAGCACACGCTTCTGGGAAGGGTACTCAGAATCAAGATGCTGAAAAGCAGGTACAAGCCTTTAGAGGACTGAGGGATTTCTAACAATACAAACAAATGCAGGGCACTGTTCCAGCAAAGTACATTTGAAATGTAGCAAAGTAGATTAGAAATGTGATGCTTTTTGCAAGGACCGACTAGAAGCCAGCACATGAAATCAGAGATGCCAGCAGCCAGGTCAGCCACCCGTCCTCCAAGCAGGATGCGGAGGTCAGAGTCTCAGAGCTCCTGTGTTGCAGTGATGCCTCGCTGGGATACAAGCTGGAAATTTGAAGAGCTAAGTACTGAAATTCTTAAACAGAGTCCATTTTTTGTAAGCCTGATCCTACCCTCTTTTAAGCTCATGTGTTTGTGAAACAGTTTTTCTCTCTGTTGCTGTATGGTTTCAGGTTAAACTTGGCTGGGCTAAGGTTGGTGCAATATCAATTTCTACAGCAGGGATTGCAGTCCTTGTCCTGCGAAGACAAAGCAGCAGAGCAATGCTCGCTTGTCCATTTGTTTGATTCAGCCATTCATCCAAACGTGTTTCTTTAGACGGACTACAATAAATAAAGATTGATGCAACCTAACAAGAGGTTTAAAGGAAATTACCCAAACACTTTTCCTCTTCTTCAACCCTCTAGATTAGGGTCTGAGCTGATGCCTCTTATTTTGGTCGTATGTTTGTCCCACACCTTTGCCCAAAGAAGCTATTTTTGTTAGATTTTGCTCGAATCAGCAAAGACCGAGCAGCCTGTAAGCCCAGCAAATGTACTTGACTGAAGCCAACAAGCAATGTCCATTCCAGAGCATGCAGCTATTCTAGCTTTCTGTTTGCCACTGCAATTCCTGTCTAACCATCATCCTGGCAAAGAGAGCGGGAAGCGGCTCTAATTAGAGGAGGCGCCATTGCCATGGAACTGATGAGTTAGAGAAAGGTAAAGAATGCATCCTTTCTCTCCAGAGACTGAAGACACTTTCACTCCTGCTGGCTCCAGGCCTAGGCTCCACAGCCCCATTTACAGAGCTGGGTGTCCTGGCTGAGTTAACAGCAATGAAATCATCCTTTTCATTATTAATACAGTGCGTGCCCAATTCAGCAGTGACATGTTAACACAGCACTGGCTGTCACATTCCAGGGGGGACCAGGGTACCCCGTCAGCCTTTGCCTCTGCTTCTTGATGTATATTCCTGCCTACTACAAGTGCATTGGATGTTTCACTCTCTGCTGCAGTCTACCAGGCATTTACAGTGCCGCTTGGTACTGGAGCTCCTACCAGCACATCCAGCCAAACAGATTTATACGATAGTGCTCCTTCAGAGTTCTTTCATATTGTGATAGCCCTTATCCTGGTTTGTACTCTTCTAAGAGCAGCATTAGGAAAGGGAAATACAGCTCGTGCTTTAATGAGACAGAAGTAGTGTCATATGCACAAAGAAAAATAATAGGAACCATAAAGAGGACTAAGGAACTAAGATTAGAGAGGCATCTTTTTTCTCATGAAGCTCCCCTCAAGTTTGCGTTCCTCCTGCTCTTGTCTCAGCACCAACTCAGTTTGCAGATTGTCACTTTGCCTGTTCCTGCAGGTACTTGAGTATGCAAGAAGTAACATTTGCTTTTCACCAACATTTGTGCTAGTGACACTTCACAGCAAAAGCAGAAACAGGGCCAAAGCTGGTTCCTCTAAAAGGCGCCTTCAAATATTTATCCCTTGATTTGGTAGCAATAGACCAGCTTAGTCCTGACAGATCAAACTGCTGTAAGCACAGTGAGGACAAGCGTGCCGAGTTCTGCCTTGCCTCTGGGACCCCTTCTGACACAGTTTCTTTGCTGCTACGGTTCACGTGCCACCGCCGTCATAGTGCATTGCACCTTTGGGACCCATTAGGGCTTGCGGATTTGCATACTCAGCAAGGCTTAAGCTACTTGTCAGCTGTTTATCTTTTGGAAAACCAAGGCTGTTATGGGATCAGTTTGTTTTCCTTTGGGGGAAGGGGCCGATGTGTACAAACAAAATGAACCCAAACATTAATACGGCACTACCAAAACACTATCTGCCTCCGATACAAACTCATAGCTGATACCCCAGAGATTTTGGATTGCCTCGTGACTTTTTTAATAGAACACTCTCTTTCGAAGCAAAGATTTGTTCTGGTGTCCGGTGAATTCCGCAGCCTAGTGCGTGACCCAAAGGTTACACTCCCTAGGGGATGTACGACGAGTAGCCAAGTCTAAGGGGAGAGCTGTTCTCTAACGCAGACATCCCCCTGCTAACCTGTGCCGCCACTCTGCCTTGTGTGCAGCTGGTTCCCTCCTTCAGGAAGGAGGGGGCTGTTCCACTGGGTCGCCATCCGCCTAACAGGGCCTTTCCTGTCACAGCGCAGTGAGTGACGGTGCTCTCTGTATGTCACACCAGAACACGAGACGCTGCCCTCGAGTCCCACCATTGCTGCTGATGTGTATCAATCACATTTATCCAAAGAAGAGCTCCTTGGTATGAAGTCCAAAGCTTTTTACAAGGCTGCTTAAGAACTGATTTAAAGTCCCTCTTACCTTTACTTCCTCCCCGTTTTGGCTGTCCTCACCCTGCAGTTTTTCTCTGAGTTTCCCCAGCTCTGCTCGCAGGTTGCCCATCTCCTGCTCCTTGGTTTGCAGATATGCTTCTAACTCCACCTTCTGCTCAATTAGCGCCTTCCCCTGAGCCTCAACAACGGTGATCCGGTGCCGCAGGTCGTGGTTAATTTTCATTAACCTGTTCTGTTGCTGCTGAAGCTGCAAAACATTGATGCAATAGGTCAGCATTCATTCAGCTGTCAGCTGTGATGGCCAAGTCCCAAACATCATGTTAAAGAAAGAGTAGTGGGTTCCTGTTGAATTTAATCTGGAAAATTCTCCCCCCTCTTCACCCCCAGATTAGTTTTTTTTAATATCTAATTATCTACTACAGTTGCAGTCACCAAAATTTAATTGGTTTCTAGAGTAAAGTGGCCTTTCTCCCCTGGCACAGGGGATTCTCCAGCTAAAAGCAAATCTATCACTTCTGATATTATGTTTCAAAAAAGCAAAGTTCAAGGAGAGGGTGGCTTATGGGATTCTGAATCAAATCTTCACCCAGAGTAGAAGAGACAAAGAGAAGACAGAGGAATCCTTAGTATCCAATTTATAAGTACTTTGCTTTGAACTCTTAGGCTCTCTCGTAAGGCAGGATGGGACCTGCTGGGCGTTGTATGGACAGCACCGACTGGAAAGGCCACAGCACCTGCCAGAGGCACTTGGGTAGAGCAGAGATCATCTAGGTCTGGCCCTCACTAGCTCCAGAAACATCCCATGGCCTAAGGAAATGAGGTAGTGTGAGGATGGGAAGCAAAATATGGGTAAGGAGGTCATTCCTCCTGACACAGAAAGAACCAAGACATCATGTGATTCCCAGAGTCACAGCGGAGTCTGTGATTCATCTAAGACTAAACCCAGATCTCGTGCTGCGGTCCCCAGGGCCACCCATCCTCTCAGTGACCTTCTGTTCACTGCTGGCAAAGCAAGTGAGCTGGGCTGGGCTGGGCTCGGGGCCCTTCCTCCCGCCCCCTTCCTGTGCAAAGAGGTAATCCACATTGCATCCCTGGTGTGGGAGTGCAGGAGTCCCTGCTGCCAAACTGCACAGAGTGTATGTAAAACACACGGTAGCCTGCTGGCCCACAGCAGGGATCTCTGGGTGGGGTGAGCCGGGGTGCTGAGGAAGTTTGCACCACTGAAGCGAAATGAGATTCAAGAAGCCAGAGAAGGCTACTCATCTGGTTCCCAGGAAAGGGGAGAGGTATCAGGTCTTTGAGGAAACAAACAAAACAACCCGTCCTTCCCCCATCTTCTTCTCTCCTTACGCCGGTTCCCAACGCAGCAGAGCGGGTGTGTCTGAACTGAAGACCGCCTAATCATTTTGGACACTCCACAGTCATACCAGACACTTCACTTACTGGACTAATAATCTGGCATTGCTTACAAATTCTACTTTAACTTAAAACTTGAAACCAGGCTATGGAAGTATGGGTGAGAAAGAAGAGAAATAGCAAGACTAAGAGCCACTTACAGCCTCTACATCCTCATTTTTAAGTCCGAGTTCCCGGTCCTTTGCTCTGATTTCATCCCTCTGCTTATCTACCACTTCCTTTAGCTTCTTCATGACTTGCCGCTCTCTCTCCGACATCCCTGGTTAAAAAAAGAACATAGAAAACAAACTAAGGACAATCAGGAGCTGATGAGACTGAGAACAATAACAGTGGGAAATATTTAGGTAAAGACTGGAAGTTGCCTGCCGGTAGGATTACAGAGAAGCTGTTGGAAGATGCTTTAAAGGGTACTTCAAGGGTAGCGGGGAACATAGATGACACAATCCACTCTGTAAAGCCACTGCACAGAAACTCCTTAAAAAAGGAACCGACAGTCCTCAGAAACATTTATACCAGTAGGAGTGACACTGCTACATCTTGCTGCCTCAGTAGTTTTACACCAGCGTTTGCACTATGCCCAAGGGAGCTTGGTTATCTGTGTGATAATCTGTAGAATCGGCTGGCCAAGACCCTGTGAAAACTAAAAAAGATGGTCTGGATCCTCAGCAAGATCTAAGCAACGTGTCACTAATGTGCATTGCATCTAGATCCAAACCAGCTGAGGTGCACTGGACTAGAAGGATTTTATGATGAAACCCAGTGTTGTGTTGGGTGAAAGAGAGATGAAGCAGGACCTTCAGAGGGTACCCCTACCCTGCATCCAGAACAGAAATTTAGTCTGAATTATGGTCACACATTTTCTCCTCATGTTTTGCAACCCTTTCCCCATCCGACTGTGTGATAATTCATATTTAGAATAAGTGTACTTCAGAGAAAAATAGTACATGGCATTTCACTTGTGAAAGATGTTTGGAATATTGCCAAGAATCCAACATTGATCCTGTTTTAAAATAAAGGATTAGATTAACCTGATAGCTGACCAACGAATCAGTAGGAAATGTAATAAATCACAAAACAGGAAGCATTCTTCCATTATTTGCCATTATGGAGATAATAGGGAACTGGCACTACAGCGATGGGCTCTTCAGAGCAAACACAGACCAGATTAGTTAACTTGGTGAGATGATAAATCTGTGTCCTGCTTTCAGCTGGGATAGAGTTAATTTTCTTTGTAGTAGCTGGCATAGTGCTGTGGTTTGGATTTAGTATGAGAATAATGTTGATAAGACACTGTGTTGTAGTTGCTGCTAAGTAGTGCTTACACTAGACAAGGACTTTCCAGCTACCCATGCCCTGCCAGGGGCACACGGAGCTGGGAGGGGGCACAGCCAGGACAGCTGCCCCCAACTGCCCCAAGGGCTATCCCATACCATACGGCGTCAGGCCCCGTATAGAAACTGGGGGAGTTGGCCGGGGGGCAGCGATCGCTGCTCGGGGATGGGCTGGGCATCGGTCAGCGGGTGGGGAGCAATTGCATTGGGCATCACTTGTTTTGCATATTGTTTTATCATTATTACTATTTTCTCTTCCTCTGCTGTCCTATTAAACTGCCTTTATGTCAACCCACAGGCTTTACTTTTTTTTTTCCAGTTCTCTCTCTCCCATCCCACCGGGGAGGAGAGGGTGAGCAAGCGGCATGGTGCTTAGTTGCCGACTGGGGTTAAACCACAACAATCTACACTAACTCTTCCTGATAACTGCACAGAAATATGCTACATACACATCAAATGTATGCAGCCAGTCAAGTCTCCACCTTCTAACATCAGCTCAGACTTTCTGGTTACATTCTTCCCTCATCAGGGAAATCCAAAGTTGCTCCCATAAAAGAATGTAGGCTGCATGCCTTTAGGAACTCCAGTTTACAGACTGTCTAATGTTTGAACTGATGGATAATACAGCAGAGCAAGACAAACCTGAGAGAGAGAAAGGGAGTAACTCTTTGGTGGATGGGCACTCCTGCAGCAGCTGTACGACTGCAACCAGAGGGAACAGCAGCTCTGATCCTCACTGCGAAAGGACCAGAGCTATGGTACAGCAGAGAACAGGTAACCTCTCTGCTAGGAAAAGGACTGGTGATCACGGCTGGCCAGGGATTTGGTTCAGAGGACATGTTCCTGTCAAACCCCAGAAAAGAGCTGAGAGTGACATGGTGTTCATATTCTAGTATTACATTCTCATCTTTTCTAATTCTGTGGTACGTTCACCTGCTCTATTTCTGGACACTGGTCTTTACCATCTCTCTGCCCTAGGTTCTAGTTCTTTGCAGGATAATTTTAATTCTTCACTGTGGTAACAGCTCATACCCAACAGGGAGGATGAGTAGACACTGACACATACAGCTACTTAACTCTTCTAAAAGATCCACACTCTCCTATCACAACACAGGTCTGATACACCACTGTATCCACAAATCTCACTACAGGTTCCTGGATCCACGCTCTGCAGCCAGTCTCAGGGCTGGGGCCTGAAACATCAGCTGTATTTAAAAACAAAAAAAATGCAAAACTTTGCTTTGAAGTACAGAGGGACTGCAGTGAAACTTTAGACTGTCCGCTTCACCCCAGTAGGAGCTAGGAATAGTGAGTGCAGCTATATCCATTAGTACTTGTGAGATGCTTTGAAATCTCTAGATAGCAGGTGCTATTTAAAGTACCATTTCAGTGCTGACTGC
This sequence comes from Scopus umbretta, assembly GCA_013400535.1. Lineage (NCBI taxonomy): Eukaryota > Metazoa > Chordata > Aves > Pelecaniformes > Scopidae > Scopus > Scopus umbretta. The sequence goes on along the minus strand of VZTL01025360.1, from coordinate 66,628 downwards.
TTTTCTTCCCACCGTGCTCATTTTTCTCCCTAACATTTGGTGAGCGTAAAAGACTTCAATTGTGAGCACATATCGCTACATTATCCTTTTTATTTCAGGAGAAGGAGGGGAAAGGAAAGGTGGGAAGTGTTTGTGAAACAGTCACATCTTCAGGCACTAGGGAAGAGGAGAGGGAAATCACTAAGTGCCCTAAATGTAAAGTAATTATCTCCCGAATGATTCAAAGACTAATATCTGCAAGATCTTAAATGGCACACCCAGCTGGCTTTCCTAGGCACATCCTATGAGCAGCTTCCTGTGAATTGCTGTGATCATAGCATTGTTTGAGCAAGAGAAAGGAAAGCAGCTGGGGAAAAAAAAAAAAAAGAAAAAAAAAAAAAAAAAAGGAAAAGAAATGGGGGAAAAAAAAGAACATCTTTTATGTTTGCGGTCATCCGTTTAATGTTGTTTATACAACATCTATCCCAACGGGCCAAAGTGCCAGTCAGGGCCTGTGGCACTATACCGCTACCTAAATATTCAGAATAGACGTTTGCCTCCACTTTTGAAAGGGAACTGTAGGTTCCTCGGCAGCCTAGCACAAGAGGTTCACACAACTGTTGACATCCTGCTGCTTGTCTGTATTACCACAGCCAGTCTGAGACAGCAGCTGCCCTGGCTGCAGTGAAGCAGCAGCCTGCTTGTCCTGTTTGACACACGTTGGGTCAAGTTTGCTTGCGGCGTTTTACTAGGATGTTCCAATCAGTCAGCACCATCAAGCAGTGCTCAGTTTGAGCTTGGGAGGAGCAGCATTAATGGATGTTGCAGACTCATCTTTAACCCCTCCTGTGTATTTTGTATTCCGCCGCATGTCCTTTCACATGAACCCTGGTCTGCTCAGGCTCTCGGCGGATGCCCTCTGTGCAGAACACTCCTCTTCAGATAGGATTGCATCTGCCTCCCTCTTAAACGCCTTCATTATGCTGAAGTGAGGTTCTGTGAACTCTGGTGTGACTATTAATTGGCAAGGATTGAATCTCAGTGTCTTGCACGCCCAAATCACTGGCCTCTCTTGCCTGTGCTAAAAATAATTCCTTTAACTGTCTGGTGCGTAAGCAGCAAGCTGTTAATCCCAGGGGCTAGCCACTAAGGGGAGACATGATCACAATACTAAATCGTGCTGAGATATGAAGACTGGAGCCTGGTCAAAGTTAGTCCAAGCTAACAAAGTATTTAGCTTGAAAACCTCTGCCCTGTAGACTCTATATGTATCCGATCAAATGATGGAGACTGCAAAAAAGCAGCATGACTGCTTTTTGACACTATCCAAACAAATAGGTTGAGACAAATCTGTCCCCATTCATTAATGGCAAAATTCTCTAAAAGGAAAACAGTGGGGTTTGATATTATAGGTCCCAAAAATAAGGTGGGGTTGCTACAAATTAATGTGATTTGACTTAAGCTGGTGATTTTGGCCAAAGGATATCAGTGATCCCAGAATCTGGTCTCTGGAATGGGTTTATGCGTTTTGTTTGTGTTATTATACTTGAGTAGACACAGTAAAAATAACAGGAAAAGCATGCCTGGCATTTGCTTGGCTAGCTGAATGTGAAGAGTATGGCTATATTTAAATAGCACGAGCTGCAGTGAGCTAGATATCCACTCGAAGAAGAAAGGAGGAAAAAGAAAAAAGAAAAAAAAAAACAGAGAAAACAAAGGGGAAGCTGGTTCTTTATAACAAGATGTCATAGTCTTCACAGTCTATGACTCATCACTGCCATTCTGAAATTCTGCATGGAGTTTTTTTTAAGGCTGATGTTGAGCTGCTACTTTGCCATTATTTGACTCCTAAATTGAAAGCGTTGTGTTTGTCTTAAAAAAGTGGCGATCTTGAGAGGTTTAACAGTTTTTACTTTTTGAAGACTTCGTTCTACTCCTCCCCAGGGCAAGCGAGCAGTACGTTGCCTCTGGGAGGAAGCAAGTGCAACTTCTGCAGTGTTGGACAGAGTTTCATCCACCTACAGCAAGCCTCCATTTAATCCCAGCCTCCGGTGTCTGGAAAAGGATATCCCTTTGCTCCTAACGCTTTATCGGAGAGCTGCGATGGCTCAGCTGTATGGTCTGGTTTTCAGATTTGGCCAGTGACTTTGCAGGCTATGCGCAGGACGCTAGCCTTTTGAGGGAGCCACGACTTCACTGCTAATCAGAACCCACTGTGAAAGTAGAGCTGTGGCTTGAAGCAGTGGACCAGTGCCCTGTCCGTGTACAAGTAGTTCATGAAGCCACCCACTTCCAGACTGACTCACCATCACAGGCATGTTTTGCTGCTGGAGTGACGCTGTTACCGTTCTCAGCTGTCCGCCCCATCTCTCAGCTCAAGGCTGCCTCATCCCCAAAGCTGCACAGTCATTCTCTTCAACTCCTCAGCTTAAACCCCAGCAAAGTATCATGAAACGGGCTCAGTAGCCAGCAGCCTCAAATGATGTGCTATGAACTGTGTAGCAAATGGACATCTGTCCATCTGCCCCTGCTCTTGGGAAAGAGCTATTTGCTGAGCTGTGGGTGAGAGCTGAGGATGGCAATTGTTTCAGTTGCTGCAGTGAAATCTACCTGTACTTGCAAGTCAGAAGCTTGTGTCTTGGACTTCATTCTGCCTCAAGAAAGAAGTTGCCCACAAATTGGCCGCTTCCATTCTTTAGGATTCACCCACTCCCTGAATTATAAGTCTCTTCACTTATTCTAAATTGCCTATAAGTCCCAAACAAGCAAGGGAACCCTAAAGGTGGGTAAACCAAGTAAAATCAGTCTCTCCTCTTCTAGGAGAGTATCACAATATTCTAGAATATTTCCATATGGTGGACTGATGTAATTCAGACAAAGAAATCTCGATTTGCTGCTTTACAAACAGTTATCACAAATAGATCAACAGTAGCACTTATTTTTGTGCATAATGGTGTGAAATAAACATTGCTAAATGGATTATTCTGTTTGTATTAGAAACCACGAGGGCTTAAGAATGTTTTTTGCAAGATGTGAGCTAAGAAGGGAAAAAAAGTGATACAACAACAACAAAAAAAAAAGGAAGCTAGACTTTACTTTCAGAGATGTTTCTCAGCCAAAAAAAAGCTGTTCAGGCTTTTCTTTCCCTCCTACCCCCACCTCTTATCATGTCTTCAGTATCACCATACAATCGGAGATATTTCTAGTCAGGTAAAAAACAAAACAAAACAAAAAAAAACCAAAAACACCCCAGACCTGCATTAATCTATAGGAAAAAAAGCCAGAATTCAGTCAAAGTATTTTGATAAAGTATTGCTTTTTATAACAAAAGCAAGTACTGAATTTGAAGTATCAAACTTGCCTTCATGCTTCTGAAATTCCTCTTCTGTGAAATTAATGTCTTTGTGAGACAAGTTTGTCATCAGTTGTTTATTCTCCTCCTGCAGCTGTGCAATTTGGGTAAGAAGGTCCTGTGCTTCCCCTCTCCAGACATCCTCCACCAGTTCTAATTCCTAAAGGGTAGACCGGGACAACACATTTATATTTTTAAACATGTTAAGTATCTTCGACTGGACTATTTACAGATCAAACTATCAACAATCCTACTATGATTCTTACAGAAAACAATTAAATGAGACTACTTTGAATTTCTGAGAAGACATCTACTTTTCTAATGCCAGCATCAAGAAACCAACTATCAAAGTCTCCTTTTGCTATATGCTGAATGTAAATACACGAGGAGACAGTTTCTGTTGCAAGCATTTTTGATGGCCAGATTACCCGAAGGATGGCTCCTTATGCCCCATTTTGCTGTGAGGACCAGATTAAGGGGACTGCTGCCTTAGACAAGGCAACCAAACATGAGCAACAGTTACCTCCTGCATCCCAGGAAGCAGCTGCAAAGGCTGTTATAAACGCCCCAGAAACATCACACAGCGTGGGCCAGGGGAGCCAGTGTTAGGCATGCTCATTTTGCAAGAGCAGCATCTCTAGTCTAAATTTCTGTTATGCAACACAAGCGTAAAATAATGAGTGCACGATACAGCACAGCAAACCCAAAGCACCTAGACCACATGGTAAACACAAGACAAAACCGTGCTGCTTCTTACGTAAATTGTTTTATGTGGAATGTCTTGAGTGGCATCTATGTTAGCGGCAGTGAGACCAGTCAAAACAACTCCCATTTGTCAGGACACCGTGTGTCAAGAGCAGCTGTCACCAATCCCCGTAAAGGTCAAATTAGGACAAAAAGTATAAAGTCCTCAAGGAAAAACACTTGTATTTAGAGCTTTACTTGCTCCAAAAGCCTTTGCTTTTTGTAAATCATACTTCTGCAGTGGGGGGCATTCTCTGCTCCATTTTCACGTACGTGCTTCAAACAAAAAAAGCTGCCTGCAAATCACTGGAGCCAGGCTGAGTCACTTGCTGACTTCTACATTCATCCAGCATGCCCCTTTCCTACCTAACAACAAAACACATTCAGACAACAACCCCGCCAAGCACAGCTCTAGGCTAAAATAAGCTCTGCTGAGAGATTAAAGGATAGCTTTCTGCTTTGAATGTATGCTCTGATAATGGGAAATCATGTTCCTCTTGACTTTCGGGTGCAAATGCCATTTTATTCCAGCATTTATTACTGCATTGCTGTCATAACGCTCACTAGAAGTTTTGCGGAAAACTCGATATGACAAATAGATAGGGAACATAGAGGTGTGGTAAGCTACGCAGGCTTAATTATTACGAAGTAAAGAAAACCTCATGAATCACCTCTATTTTACTTGAAACTCTTTACCCTGAGAGAAGAGCAAATCTGTAATGAAACTTTATATTGCCAAATACCTAGACTATTTACAGTGATGCTGCATATTACAACTCTGTAGCTAGAATAACGCGCTGACCTAGTTTAGATAATAAAACGGCACATTGATCAGTTATAAGCATACTGATAAAACCAAAATAGAACATACACAAAAACCCAATCTAAGCTTATATCATTTATGTGCGGCCGCACTGTAATCACACAACTATATTAAGGTTTGCCTAGACAAACATTCTTATTTACTGCTATTGAAGAGCCCAATGAATTGGAGCAGAAATTAACTTCTCAACCCTCATTAGCAGATGTATCAGATCTATGGGCCAGGCGGTGCTAAGCCAGGTTTACAGGCAAAACAGATTCACATCTAAAGATTTTAAGTACTAAACAGTCATAAGCCGATGCTTGCAAGGACCACTAAAAGCTTGTCTGGATTGTTTTCAGGAGGCTTTTGCGTCACAACTATTTCTCAGTCTCTGGCTTTTTCTGCTTACCTGTACCTGTCCTGTGAAAGAGTGAGTCTTCAAACCTCACACCAGAACGCAGACGAACGTGGCACTACAGTGCTATAGGGACTCTGCACTAGGAACCAACTCCATTTAAAAAAGTACATATGTATCACGTGCTTAATTTTCCCTGACAAAATGGAAATAAAATATATTTCCACCAAAGTTCTGTCTGGATTGCCTGAACACTCCGTGAGCCATTTTATGACTATTAGAGAAGTTGGCAGAGTAGAGATGGTTAACTGGCGGGGAGGGATCAGTTGACATCCGCCAAGTACAATGTTATGCAGCTGACATGTTCAGGAAACTTTTAACGCATATATGAACTTCAGAAGTGTCTGCAGAGAACATCAACTTGTACAATGACACTGGGTATTGCTACCGGGCCCGGTTCAGCATCCACTTCATCGTGCAGCATTTTGTAAATATCGGAGATAAGGAATTATACAGAAATACTGTTGACTGGCAATACAGCGGTCTCTGTGCAATTAGTGGGGAGTGACTTATGGCAATTCTTCCCAGAGATGACATGCCCTCAGAAAACCTTCTGGCAGCTGGGACTTGGGACCAGCGCAACAGATCACCCACTTGCCTCCAAGTTAGATCTGTTAGAAGGGCAAAGGCACAGGTTTGGTACATGTACTTACATCTGTTCTCTAGACCTTTTTACTTCATACTCTGGAGACTTCACATTAAAGATCTTCCACCATCCTTTTCAGAGACACTGCCCTGAGACTTCTTCCGCAAAGTGTTGCGGGAATTATCCTGGATTTTTCATCTGCCAAGTGAAAGTCCCCTGGCTGACTCTTTTTGAAGCATAAAACTTGAGTTTATTTAACTTAAAGCCAACTCTTGAAGTTTGAGATCTCTCTTCCAGAAATTCCCTGTCTCCTCCCGAATCTGTGCATGCAAGCAGGAATGGCATGAGGCAGCAGTGATGATTTAGCACAGTCCCTTCCTAGAAGAACCATTTCTTTAACATCAGTTATCTGGATGGTTTAAAGAGTAGATCTGCCACTTCCACTGCAGTAAGCAGAGCAGCTCATGCTGTCCTGCCACATGAGGGTAACAGCATATGAGAGACGATCTCTACCTTGGGCTTTCATGGGAGCGGGGTCAGGGAACACTATGGCCATCCCAGAACAAGCCAAGGGATGGCACCTTACCATCCGAGGATGGAGCAGGAATCTGGGAGTGTGCTCTTCCCTACTCTTCAGCTCTAGCACTGCCCTGAAATCACTTGGTCCTCCATCTCTCTCCTATGACTTGCTTACCCGATGAGTGTGCCAGGAACACTAGATTGCTAAATCATTCACAGCTCTGGAGAGAAAAGCGTATTATTGTCAGTGACCTTTCCCGGCCTAGCAGGAAGCAGCACTATCCTCTCATCGGGAGAGGGGATGGAGCAGGAGTCCTAGTCGGGGAGACGCGAGGGGAAGGAAATGCAGTGACCGGGGGAAGGGGTGGAGAAAGGGAAGGAGGAAGGAAACTTCCAGGAGGGAAGGGAAAAACAAACAAACAAACCGACCCATCACACCCAAACCCTCGGCGACGCTAAGGCGGCATCCGCGCAGAGCCCGTGAGCCTGCCCCGGCCGTACCCACACGCGTGCCCCGCCGGCTCCGCGGCGCCCCGGCCCGCACCCCGGCCCGCACCCCGGCCTCCCTCTTTGTCTTCCCCCGCGGCTGCGGGGCAGGGGGGGCGGCGGCGGGGCCGGAGCCCGGCTC
>VZTL01025360.1:37431-55646 GCA_013400535.1 Scopus umbretta | reverse complement strand
CCCCCTCCCCTTTTCCTGCCGTCCCGCCGCTCGGTGCCCCCTCCCGCTGGGCTCCGCCATGTCGCCGGTGCGGGCGGTGCTGGCGCTGCTGGCCGCGCTGGCGGCCCCGGCTGCCGCCTACTTCGTCAGCATCGACGCGCACGCTGAGGAGTGCTTCCTGGAGCGGGTGCCGTCCGGCACGAAGATGGGGCTCATCTTCGAGGTGGCGGAGGGGGGCTTCCTCGACATCGACGTGGAGGTGAGGCGGGCCGGCGGCCTCACCTCGGGCCGCGCTGAGGGCAGGGCTGCCGGCTTCTCTGCCGCCGAGGCNATTCAGATGTCACTAATGGAAGCACAGCAGCAGGGTTTGGTGGCCTGGAAGCTTTGAAATCAGTGACCCTGAGCGCTCAGTACTCGGGCCCTTAGTCCTTTTGAAATGGTAACTGTGACAATGCACAACTGTATGTATAAAGTAGTGTTGGTGTATGGGAGAATGTCTTTTTTTTTTTTTTCCCCTTTTGTTTTCCTTCAAACATAAGAGAGAGCGTTTCCCCTGCAGTTAATTTGGTTAACAGCTAGGGCTGTAGTCAGCTCATAGTTTACTTGGTTTTTGAATGCTTCCTGACTACAGAAGGCCAGTAAAAGAGGCTTTTCTATGACTTTCTTTATGTAACAGCTTTTTTTTTTTTTTACAAACAAACAAAAAAAAACCCCAAAAAACAACTTCTGTGCAGAAGAGTGTATCGCTGCTTTTGAGTTGTGGGAGGGAAAATGTGAAGAATGCCGAACCAGTCAGATTACAGATGGTATTGGAAATTCTGACTGGATAACTTCAGAATATGCGTGTAATGGTATATTTAAAACCACTGTATTTTAAATAAAATGTATGAAACTTTGTTTTCCCTGTCTAGATTACCGGGCCTGATAATAAAGGAATTTATAAAGGCGATCGAGAGTCCAGTGGAAAATATACGTTTGCCGCCCACATGGATGGAACTTACAAGTTTTGCTTTAGCAACAGAATGTCCACCATGACTCCCAAGATAGTGATGTTCACTATTGATATCGGAGAAGCTCCAAAGGGGCAAGACATGGAGACAGAAGGTGAGGAAGACTCTTGGAAAGAAAGTAGCTCTGGCTCGGGAGCTTTTCCCTATATGCATGTCTTCTGAACTTGACTAGGATTCTCAGAATTCCTGTTTCTTCAGGCTGTCTAGTTAGCTGTTCTCTTGCGTAGCTAAAATGGATATGGATGTTTTTAGACCTCGTTACACAATTTAATGCAAAATCACCAGAGAATCACTTGGCCATCTGCAGAAACTAATGCTTTCATCCTTTAGTCTTTTCATCGGTTCCAATCTCTGATTTCTAGTTTGCTCAGCAGTGTGTAGACTACTACATGCATTAGTTGAGCTCTTTGATAAATGTGCTAATATAAAAAATTTTCTCTTAGCTGTGTAAATTACTGTTTTATCTGCAGCCTTTTGTCCTGTACTTGTGTTCATCTCTTACACTTTTCTCTAGGTGGTGGAGATACCTGGGATGGTATGTGTACTGCTTTTTGAAAGCTCATTAGCATCGTGTCCTTTGCATATGTTTATTCACTAACAGCTAACGGTTGCTTTTTCTCTGTAACATTTGTTTGTAGCATGAGAATGTCTTTTTAATAAACTACATAAAAGGTCTGATTCTGAGCAATGCTGAGCATCTGCAAGCTTTCATCAAGAGGTTTATCTACTTAGTAGCTCTTGGGATCAGGTCCTTGAACTGTCCGTGATGGTTGTCATCAGGTCGTTTTTTATGGCTAACAGAAGACTTAATCGGGAGTTTTAGCTGAAATTAAACTAAAACACCAAATGTTCAAGAACATTGGATATATTAGACAGTGTTTGCTTTTTGTTGCTAAAGTGGGTGTTGGATAATCAAGGGCTTTTGGAAGCGATAAGCTTCTTTTAGATTATTTATTCTCAGTAATGTTACGAAGGGAAAAACTTCAAACTTGCCATCTGCTGTAAAAGAAAGAAATGAACTTATTGGGTAACAAGTTATAAAGTTTTAGTTAGAAATCACTAACTGTAGCTAGAGAGGCAATAAATTCTTGTTTTCTATTTTAGCAAGTAATAACTTTGTGCATAGAGTACTTGATATCACTTAAAGTAACAAATTCCTAACTTCTGATTTTTATTTTTTTTTTAAGACTCAGTTAAATCTTTTATTGAGTCCGAATATATCTGTTGTAAAGAATATTAGCGCAGCTTTAAATTTTTAAGGCAAACACTTTTTCTTGAGTGTATTTTTTTGGAGTAGATTTGAACAATCCCTGCAACTGTAATTTCTTCTCTTACTAATGAACTGCACTTATTGCAATGACCACTTGGCTGTGACAATAAGGGATTGATGATATTAGCAAAGCGAGTGTGGCTTGCACAAATATTTAAGATTTTAGTTGTATGAGTGTTATTCTCTGGTCCTCTTTTCAATTGTTCCTCATAAGGTGTGTATTTTGAATAGCTTTCTTTTCGGATTGTGGTCTGAAATGCTTAATTTATAAATAAAAACGTAACGGGGTAGCTTCAAAGTCAAGTATGTCCCTTCAATGGAAAATGTGTTGGGTTTTGAGACTTTTTTTAAGAGAGATGATTGCCCAGGGTGTGTCCATGGAATGATATCTTGAACTTGTCTTGGTGCTAGAAAACTTTGAAAATTACTTGCATAATTTATAAATTTGTAAGTGGACAGTTCTTTGAGCATGAATGTATTTAAAAGATCCTGTGATTGACAGACAGATCGCTAAATCTTGGATCTCTGATCCTTCCATTTGCTGAACTCTCTCAAGCTAGTTTTCTGTTATCATTGGTTTGGTATTTGTCTCCTCTTCTGCTTTCACAACACATCAGAACCTGAAGCCAGTTCCTGCCCTCTGCCCGGCCCCTTTGGCATTGTTTCTGCTGAATGCTGTGCTTCAGCTAAACTGGAAGATCACAAGACGTGTTATGTTGCTTCAGAAAGTGATCTCGTTTTGCCAGCATCATGATCTTAAGCTAAATTCTCAGTTGTTCTATTTTTGCAAGCTTAACAACTAGGAAAAGCTGTAACGTTAAGATTATTTGCTTGGAATATATTGGATGGTATTGGCAAAGTAGATACTAGTGTGTGGTATTGATCTCGTGTTCTTACAATCTATTTTTCTGGAAAAGTATGCCCATATTGGAAACAAATGGTCTGTACAGACTCTAAACTGTGTGTCTTCTGCCTTCTAGTCGGATGCGAAGAAAGATGGTTTTCCCACTTGTTTAATACCATAGGGATGTGTTAGGAAAAGTGGCACTGTGAAAACTAAACTTTGCTGTAGGGATAGAAAGTTTTCAGCTGTACAGACTGCATTTTTCAGAACGTCTTCTGCGACAGGAAATTAAATGTAACTGTTCATAAGTTTTAACAAACTGTTTTATTGAGTCGGTAACAAACTTTCTGAAATTATTCCACAGCTCATCAGAACAAGCTAGAAGAGATGATTAATGAGTTAGCAGTGGCCATGACAGCTGTAAAGCATGAACAGGAGTACATGGAAGTTCGTGAAAGAATACATAGAGCAAGTATGTGTCTTTGACTTAAATGCCTTCTCCCCTCTCAAATGAACTCACAAAATGTGATTTAAAATACAAGGCCATGAAAGCTATTCCAAGTTCATAAAAAAACAATTTAGGACAAGTTCTGAAGGACATGTCCATAAATAAAGACCATAGTTGATGCTTGCAGTCTTCTTTTAAATTGGCTTGTCTTTCATATAATGAAAATTGTTAGCAAAATAATCTTTGCTTAATTGGTGTAAATTCTACAGTTCTTTGAACGGCACATTCATGAATTTATCAGTAATGATGTGGTTCCCATGGATAGGCTTTGGTTGAACTATTACTTCGTCCTTGAAGTGAGTGTGGCCAAATAATTGAGCCAAAGTCTTTTTTTTAAATATCTCGTTGAAATAGAGCAGAACCACTGTTATTTCAAAGTAGAGAATATGGTTAATTCTCCAGTCGCAACGCTCACTTTCTGAAATTCAGCTCTAAAAATACAACTGGGAGCACTAAGTGGTGCATTAGGGGAAGCCCAGTGAGAATAAAGGGCAAATATTTTTAGTGTGGAAAATACAACATTATATTAAAAGCACTGGCCCCTCAACTTTTTGAAGTTAGGAATATGTCCAATTTTATGACTTTTGTTACTAATGGTCTGATTGAAGAAAATGCTGAATTTTTAGAACCAAAGATGGTGAACAGTTAGAGATTAGAAATTCCCCACTTGACTTTGAGGCTGTAATATGCAACTATTGAAAAAGCAAGTGGCTTCTGTTTGGCAGTCATATAAGTTTCTGTCTGGCCTCTTGGAAGGTGGGCAGAATAGAGAAGGTTGCTGCAGCGTATGTCCAAAGTTGAGATGAAAACATCTGCTTGTGTAGTGAGCTGTTCAGAAAAATATTCCCCTCGTGGATCTCATCTCTGAGGGCTGCGGAGTCCTTCTGGGACGCTTGTAATGACGTGATACAAATATCAGTGGTTTATGTGCAGTCCTTTAGTTCCAATGACAAAATGTCGTTTAAGTTTTGTTTTAAATGCTTTGTTACTTACTTTTTTTTTTTCCTTCCCAACAGTTAACGACAACACAAACAGCAGAGTGGTTCTTTGGTCGTTCTTTGAAGCTCTTGTATTAGTTGCCATGACACTGGGACAAATCTACTATCTGAAGCGGTTTTTTGAAGTCCGAAGGGTTGTTTAAGAGTACTTTTCTGGTCCTGGATTTCAGTTCACTGTCTACCAAACATCCTGGTCACAAAAAAGTCATTTAGTTTCTGAACCCTCTTTATTGAACTGTAAAACTTCTTGCTTATGTTCCTTCCTAGTTAAAAATGAATTGGTTTTATATATCTTCTGTAGCAAAAGCTGTGCTGAAATCTTGTCACTTAGTTGGCATAATTTTTTTCACTTAAATCTGCCTAGTCTGTATGCTAAGCGAGGTCCAAGCAAGCTGCAAATGCTGTAATTCAACTGTAGTAACAAGCAACGTTGGTGTCTTTTCTAACTTTTTTTTTCCCCCTGGTTTTCGTACTTGCAGTTCTATCTAGGGAGACAGTACAAGGCCCTAACACAACTGTTTGCATCTTTAACATCTTTAACCCTGCAGTAGGTGTTACAAAAGCAAAATAATCCCTTCTTTGCTTACATAAACTGCCAATGAGAAGTAATTGGAACTTTATTCTGATAATGAACAGAAGACAGCTGACAACTTCTGATCTAGTATTCGTCCCTAGTTGCTATTTAAAAGAAAGTCTTCGGTTACTATCGTAATTACATCAAGTTATTCCCAAAGGTCTTTTAAATTAAATAGTTTATACGAAAATGTGTTTTCTCCTCTCATTACCGAATGTTTGTTGTATGGTTTTTAGTCTTTCACAGGTTTTATATTGAAGCCAATTGTGTGCAGTGTCTTGGCAAACAATAGTTAACCCTTTGGCTTTTGCAGGTCCAAAGCTCAGACTGTTGGCGCTATTGCAGAATGCATTAGTGTTCAGGAAATCTGGATTCCTGATGCCAAAGGGTTAATGATTCTGGGGGTTTATTGCGATGCTATGCAGCCCTTGTATTTAAGTTAAGTGGCAGTCTCTGCCATTATCTGATCATAATTAGCATAATGCTAAATACTGGTGTGTTTTCTTTTTCAGGCACATGTAGATTTGTTTTTGTATAAAGTTACTTTCCTCGGTATCTGATGATTGGTTTAAAAATTAAAGAAGCGTCTGATGTGGGTGCTGAGCCAGGATTATGTTGTGACTGATGTATATTAGTTGTAATCATTTTTGGGGGTGGGGTGGGGTCTTTTCCAGGGGGGAGCCTCTACAAGTAACACGCAACAGTTTTGTACAATTAATTTAAAATTTGTTACAGGTTTTCATGTTCCAGGTAAAGTTTTTTCAACCTTGGGCAAACACTTGCAGCAGTTCTTCAGAAAGGTGGCTGTTGCACCTTTTTGCAGCTGTTGTGTGCCAATATTTTTGTGTAAAACACTTAAAATTGAATTCTAAGATGTACATTTAACAATTGCTTGTGAATCTAAATATGACCCAGGTTCGATAAATAAACAAATTCTTTAAAAAAGAAGAAAAAGTAACTTTGTGGGTTTTTTTTTTTTTCCTTTGATGCTTTAAGGAAGGTACAGTTTAACGCTCAAAGCTTTTTTTCGTAAAGTTATCTCTTAGGATATCGGGAATTCATCCGAAGGCCAGCCCGCTTTGCGGGCAGGTAGAAGGCATTGCAGGGAATTCTAAGCCTGCGGCTTTGCCACTCGGCTCTAGGCGGTTGGGTGCCCCCCAGCCCGCAGAAATGCTTCGTGCGACGGGCCGCTTGCCGCGAAAATGAGAGGTTTGGGGCGTTCATCGCCGCCTTTTCTCCTAGAGGAGGCGAGGGCCGGCGGGCTCTGGCCGGAGTTGGCGGCGGAACCGAGGTGCTGCGGCGCCTGTTTCCGCACGGCGCCGCCGGGGCCGGGCGCGGGGGGCGAGGCCGGGCGGCGGACCGGGCCGAGGCGGCCGTCAAAGATGGAGGCGGTGACTGAGGGGAGCTGGGAGTCGCTGCCCGTGGCGCTGAGTGCCGGCGTGCTGCAGGCGCTGCGGGAGCTGGGCTTCGCCCGCATGACCCCGGTGCAGGTGAGGGGCCGCTCCCCGCCGGGGCGGCGGCGGTGCCGGGGAAGGGGGAGCAGGCAGGGCCCGGGGAGGGAGGGTGCGGGCGGTGTCGGCAGCAGCGACGCCTGGGCCTGGTGAGGGGACGGGCTGGGCCGTCGGTGGGCTCGGGCGCAGCCCCGGGGCCGCCGGTCAGAGCAGCGGCTGGGTTCTGTAGCAGCGAGGGAAGTCGCAGCCCTTGGCTTTCCCCTCAGCGACTCCGCTGAGGTAACGTTCACAGAGCACCTTGATGTCCCTTGGGGGGATTCAGCCGCTCTGAGATGGACTCCCACTGTCGCCACTTCAGCTGTTGATGTGATGTTTCTCTCTATTTTTTATTTTTTTTTTCAGTCTGCAACCATTCCGCTCTTTGTGAATAACAAAGATGTTGCTGCAGAAGCGGTGAGTGCTTTTTCTTGGCGGAGTTCATTGCTTTTCTTGGGTTGTCTCTGGAGCTGAGGGAGGGCTGACTCTGTTTCCCTTCTCGCAGGTAACGGGCAGCGGCAAAACCTTAGCATTTGTAATTCCTATACTGGAAATTCTTCTCAGACGGGAAGAAAAATTAAAGAAAATGCAGGTAAGGTTAAGTTATTTGGTTCTGACTCTGTTTTTGTGATGCGCCAATACGATTTGATGACTTCAGGAAAAGTACCAATAAGGAAAATTGCATACACGTAAAGTGACTGTGCTCAGCTCTTTGGTATAGCAGCAACAATAAACTGTTTAAAACTTGAAAATAAATATTGGGGTGCTTTCTTTGCACTTAGATACAGCTTTTTATTTGACATGGTCAAAACAGGTTTTTGAACCATTAGAGACATGTCTTACAATATCAAATACGACGACATACTGCAAACAAGAGTCTTTGTATGCTTTTTAGCATCCATTGACTTTGAATACATTCTAGCGTACAGAGATCTTGTGCTGTTATTTGCTATTAAATATCATTATTGGATACTGCTCTTTGAGCAGAGGTATCTTGCACGTTGGTATAATACCTATTTCATAGTTATTTTCTGTTATTTTGTTTGTATGCTATGTTGTATTTCTATGGAAATGTTTTGTCTAAAACTAGGATCATAAACATGGCTCATTCACTTAGCTTGTAAGGGAGAATTTTGCCCGGATATTTCTGCTAGTCTGTTACTTTCCATAAATTCCTTTTGTTTTTCACATGCAGGTTGGAGCTATAATTATCACACCGACGAGAGAATTAGCTATTCAAATTGATGAGGTGCTATCCCATTTCACAAAACACTTCCCCAGGTTTAGGTGAGTGACCTTCAGGCTTGTCATGACCATAGTTCCTTTTTCTTTGGACTTCTGTCAGTCATAAACTAGCAAAACTTAAAGATGACCTAAATCTTTCCGTTTTATTGTTTCAGTCAGATTCTTCTAATTGGTGGTAGGAATCCCATGGAAGATGTTGAAAAATTTAAAGAACACGGGTGAGTTGATTGTCGATATCTTTTATCAATGCTTCGCAGCTGTGGTTTGCTCCTGCTTCTTCGGGTTTTCAAATTAGGGCTTTGGTCCTGACTGTGCTGAAAATTGATGGTACTGCATGAGTACGTTCAGGTCTATGCTGAGTAAATTGTGAATTCTTTTCCTTTAGTGAGGTGTGCCATAATGAGACAGTAGGAAAGGGTGATATGTGAAATGAGTACCATTTGTGTGCCGTTTGGGTGAAGAACAGTAGCCAGCATGGTGAGCTGAAAACTGTCTTCACTGAATATTTCAATTCCTTCTTCCTTGTAAATGTCGTACCGGCAGTAGGCTCCAGTGAGATTGAGACCGCGCTGACGAATAACTTTTCTGAAACTGTTTGGTGCTGGTACCAATGATGAAGTTTTGAAGGAATCATATTTGCCACTGGCTTTTGCACGGTGGTACCAAAATTTCTTTGCTGATTATATTCCAAACTTTTTTTACCACAAATGGCGTGCTTTCAGCTGAGCGTTTTTCTCCCATCAACATAGCGTCTGAAAGGCACTGAAATATGAATACAGTTAGAAGGGGCCAAGTGAAACTGTTTTATTGACGAATGTAGTTAACTTGTGCGCAGGTTTGTGCTGTGATAATAACGTCAGCATCTCCTCCAAAGCCCTTACCTCGCACAGTTACGAAGTTGCTGTGTGCCTTGTTCACAAACAGCGGGAACATCGTTGTAGCTACTCCAGGCCGCTTGGAGGATCTGTTTAGAAGAAAAGCAGATGGGCTGGATCTAGCAAGTTGCGTGAAGTCCCTTGACGTGCTGGTATTAGATGAAGCAGATAGACTTCTGGATATGGGCTTTGAAGCAAGGTATTTAAATAATAAGTTCTAGTAATACTTCCAAAGTTTTAAATGAATTCATATATGATTGATGTGAATGAGTGTGGCCTACAATGACTTGGGAGGTTAGATTTGTTCTGCTTTGTTCTTTTATCTCTCTTTGCTCCATAGACCACATAAAGCAATCGCTAACGGGGAAGAGAATCAGGAAACAGTGGATCCTTCATGAATACAGAATTTTTTTTTTTTTTCTGATGTATATTAGCACATGCTATATTAATGCTTGATTAAGTATCATTATTTACGCATCAGAATGGCTTAAAACACTGTAACAAATAAGCTTGGATGTCCTTTTTTCTCTCAAAGTTAAGATAATTAGTCCAAGAAGAGATTGGCACTTGATAATAAAAACTGTTTTGTTTGTAAACTCTTACTTGCAGCGACTACACTTCTTTCTGAGGGAAGTCTTGGGACAGTTATGTTTTACATGTGCTTACTTGCAGTTTAAATGCCATTCTGGACTTTCTGCCCAAGCAGAGACGGACAGGTCTGTTCTCAGCAACTCAGACTCAAGAGGTGGAGAACCTGGTGAGAGCAGGTCTCCGGAATCCTGTCCGCATTTCGGTGAAAGAGAAGGGAGTGGCAGCAAGCAATACACAGAAAACTCCAACGCGTCTGGAGAACTATTATATGGTGCGAACCTCTGTGCTTCCTGATAGCTTCTTGTTTCGTCTCCTTTTTCCCTGGTTTCATCAATAATTTTTGAAGTCTTGGCCAGTTAGGATCACATTAATAGAGGAACCAGAAGTCTCGAAGATATAAAGCTCTTCTAGGTTCTCCAAAGATCAGTAACCAAGCTAAGGAGAAAGATCTAAATTAGCAACCCTGTTGTTTCCTGCTCCGTGAGTTTTGTTCGGCTGGCCAGGAGTCGTCGTAACCCTGAACTAGCTGCAGTGCTGTGGCTCCTTGACCTGCGTATGGTGAATGGGTGCGGGAGGAGACTTTGGCGATTCCAGAAAAGCAGCTGAAGGATACTTGAGATGCTACTGCAGGAGTGGGAAGACTGGGAGCTTAAGTATTTGTTTTTACTTAAAACGAGATACAGAAAAGAGTAATATTCCACATGATGTGGAGCTGTGGTACAAGCGATCGGTATTAGGAAACTATGCCTGTAGGTGTTTATCAGTGCACAATGAATGGAGGAAACGGGCAGATCACTCTGTGTATCAAGTCTGTTTTCTTACTTTTTTTTTTTTTCTTTTGCATTGTATAGATCTGCAAAGCCGATGAAAAATTTAATCAGTTGGTGTATTTTCTTCGACAGCACAAACAGGAAAAACATCTAGTCTTTTTCAGGTAATTCTGTTTGTGTTTTGTTGTGAAAACGGTATGGTGTTTTATTACTTACATTCCAAAACTGTGCCCTGTGTTGACAAGGACACGACTACTTTAAAAGTGATTCATTTTAATAACTGTCCTGTAGAACATGGTGCCTAAAAAGAGATTGATCATTGCTTCCTGTCAGGATTGTGTTGAACTTTCTTAAGCAAAACATAAATTTTGTATGTATTTTTAAAGTAAGGCATTTTAGATGATTATATGGTAATTATAAAAATGATATATGTATTTTAAATAAAAATAGGCAGTAGTGTATATTTTTGAAAGGTCTGGGACCACTTTAACTTGACTGTCTAAACCAGATTAAAAATGTGGCTTAATGTTTTGCTTTTATGTCTGTCTGTATTGCAACAGCACGTGTGCCTGTGTGGAATACTACGGGAAGGCTTTGGAATCCTTAATTAAACAAGTGAAAATAATGAGCATTCACGGCAAAATGAAACACAAGCGTAACAAGATTTTTACTGAGTTTCGGAAGCTCCCAGGGTAAGAACATAGGAATAGGCTAAGCCAGCCAAAAGTAAAAGTAGTAAGGGATGTGTCATTCTGTCTGACAATATTTTTCTGCCGCTTAAGTGCGGAAGAGTGGCGCTGAACTGAGGAGAAGGATGCCAGTAGCTGATTCTGAATGTATTTATAGTAACACAAACTATGCTTAGGTACTCAAAGCATGATCACAAAGTGAAAATGTGACTGGAGCATGTCCAGCCTAATTTAGATGATCCGTGTGGCAGCATGGAGGGTGCAGGGCCATGGATTTAGGATATCCTGCAGCCCGGGACCTCCGCAGTTTGCAGTGCTTGCTGGCCAAACATATGCACTAGGGAGCCCATCGTTATTGCTGCTGGCTGTGCTACTGTTTTAACTGGGCACACTGTAATGTCATGTGCTACAAGCACACATTAGCCTTGCTGTAAAAACATACCATCAGTAGGGAATTGGTAGCGAAAATAACCTTTTCCCCATTGGTAACCAGAGTGGAAACCCAGGATACTATTTTATTAGTATGTGAACAAGAAGATGGCAACACGATGCTGTAACTTACCTGCAGAAAAGTATTCTTTGCCAGCTTTGCAGGATGTTGTTAAGAGACTCTTGCCTCATTAGCTGTCATTTTTTATTGCGTGGGACCCGAGTTTTGGCATCTTACAAGAAAAATAATTACCAGCAGACTGGAAGAACAACTGTTTAAAATAGCATGCTAACATTGTCAGTCTCTTAAGTCTTTTATTAAAATGATTATAGTATTATGTTCAGCTGTGGTGGATGCGATGGTGATTTAAAAATAGACCTTGTAATAGGGAATTGA
This sequence comes from Scopus umbretta, assembly GCA_013400535.1. Taxonomy (NCBI): domain Eukaryota; kingdom Metazoa; phylum Chordata; class Aves; order Pelecaniformes; family Scopidae; genus Scopus; species Scopus umbretta. The sequence goes on along the minus strand of VZTL01025360.1, from coordinate 43,980 downwards.
TTTTTTTCTTAGTGAAATGTTGGCTGTAATATAAATCAGATTTCTTTTCATAAAGTTATGTAGAATTTTAGTTGGTGAAAGATACAACTACCTTTATAATATTTGGTCTCTCTTCAAAAAACAAATGTTTTAAAAAGTTTTGTTCCTTGTTCTCTGTCTTGTAAATGCAGAATACACAGCCTGGGGGAGACTGGCTCTTATCAAATGACAGGTTAATGAAAATACCCTGTTTCTTCTTTCCAGTGGCATTTTAGTTTGCACCGATGTGATGGCTCGTGGCATAGACATTCCAGAAGTACACTGGGTTTTACAGTATGACCCCCCTAGCAGTGCAAGGTACAACTTCAGATCTTAGGAACCTTTATTCTACTTGTGGTCGTGTTACTGTACTGATAAGACGTAAACTGAGAACACGCAACTGTGGAAAACACGTTTAATCACTGCCTGGAAGTTAGTCTGAGTGAACATACAAAATAATGCATGAACAAGGGAGGTTTGCGTTGTTTGTCGCAACTGCTGTGAATTGAAATGACTTGCTCTTGTGTGGGCGTTAGTCAGATGGGTGGTCGCCACTTGTATTTGTGCGAAGAGGCACTCTAGGGTCAGGCTTGGTATGAGAACATCGAAGAAACGAGAGGTGAGACGCGAGGGTGAATGAGAACAGAGATGAGAGCGGGGACAGAGCTCTTCAAGGAACGGTACGCTGAAAGTTCACATGAAAGGCGCTTTTCCATGTATTTTAACTTCCGAGGTCTTAATTCTCCTTACAACTTGCTTAAACGCCATCCCCAAAACAGATGCCTCTTGCTTCAGCATACAGTCCTAACAGCTGAGTGGGACAGCTACCTCTTGCATGTTACTGATTCCTGCCGGTTTAGTTCAGAAGTATATAGCACTCTGTTCTCCATTCCATCAGATTTTCCCTTTTGCTGTCTTGTCTAATACTTTAAGATCAGACTGAGCATCTCATGCTAAGTTAGCCCTGTGTTGTGTTGTTTCAGTGCCTTTGTGCATCGGTGTGGTCGAACAGCACGGATTGGCAATGTAGGCAGTGCACTTGTATTTTTGCTTCCCATGGAAGAATCTTACATCAACTTTCTCTCAATCAACCAGAAGGTTAGTAGACTTTTATTCTACCCCAAAGCAGGGAAGGGCAAGGGGACAGGCTTACTGATAGAGGAGTTTTGAAGTCAGAATTTGTAGAACTTAAGGTCATGTGCATAGATACTGTTTTAGCAGAGCTGCATAGTTAAGAGAGAGACAAGAGCTGCTTACTAATCACCAAATGCAACTACCTGTTAGAACATGATTGCTTCCCACGTTACCTACGGAGTTTGGAATAGTAGTATGTGATGCACTGAGTAAGGACAGGCTTTTCACTTCTAAGGGTGCGTGAGGTCGAGCATTTCCAGAAGGGCAGTGCCAGCTTACACTCCTACCCCCAGCCCCGCCACCACCAGTTTATACACTGCACCCTCCGCGCTGTTTATTTCTAATTGATAATTTCCTGTGCCTGGTCCTGCTTTTGTGGGATCAATTGTAGAAATTCTCTACAGAGGCCTGCTAACGAGAACGCAGCTTGGTGAGGCGCGAGATGAAGGTGTTGCTTCTCTCGAGCTGCAGTGCGCGAACGCTTCTGCTGGGCTGGGACGGCTGCGTGTGGGGCTGAGCGGTGAGGTAGCGTGTTGGAATGACCAAGTAGAAGGGGGAAGCTGACTGGGGAAGAAGCATGCACGTGTGTGTTTGTGTGTTCGAAGTTTCATAGTGCATTTTTAAATCGTTTGGCTGAACTTTTCCTTTGATTTTGTATTTCTTCTCTGGTTTTCAGTGTCCCATGCAGGAAATGAAACCACAGACAAACGTGTTAGATCTTCTTCCAAAACTGAAGTCTATGGCCCTAGCTGACAGGGCAATGTTTGAGAAAGGGATGAAAGCATTTGTGTCTTATGTCCAGGCTTACGCCAAACATGAATGTAACCTGATCTTCCGAATAAAAGGTAATTCCCAGCAGGGGCTGGTTTCTTTTACTGTTCCTTTCAGAAGACAGTATTTGGTTTGGCAAAAACCACAGTGTTACTGTCCACAACCTTCAACTACTGGTTCCTGTTCTCAAAGCTACTTTCTGCTGCGTCAGATTCTGACAAAACTCCTGTTTTTTTCAAGCAACTTGTTTCTCATCGTTTTCAAGAGAAAACATTTAATTAGTAAGTTTGACCAAAACTGACATAAGCATAAATAAAAATGACTTAGTATTGTTATTAGTATCGAGTATAGAATGAAAACAATACGATAAGATAATGTTCTTTTCTGTGACTTGCCAAGTTTAAATTAACTTTTTATCCAGCAGGAAACTGACTTTGTAATGTTTATTTTAACAGATCTGGATTTTGCTAGCCTCGCCAAAGGTTTTGCATTGTTAAAAATGCCAAAGATGCCTGAACTAAGAGGAAAATGTTTTCCAGACTTTACTCCGGTCACTGTTAATACAGACTCCATTTCATTTAAGGATAAAAATAGAGAAAAACAGAGACAAAAGCAATTAGAACAACAAAGAAAAGAAAGACAGGAAAATGGAGGGAAAAAGAAATTCATAAAGAACAAAGCCTGGTCAAAGCAGAAAGCCAAGAGGGAGAAGAAGAAGAAAATAACAGCTAAAAGGAAGCGTGAAGAGGTAAACCGAGCCCCTTCTATTAAACAGTGTGTGATTACTGTAGCATAGGTACATGCTTTCAAATGGCAGAGAGCCATGGGATTTTAGTTTCCTAGAATTGATGACTGTAAATCAACTTTTTTAGGACCTTGACAGGCAAAGCTTAAAAGAATTATAGAGAAGCTTTTTGAAGCCAAACACTAAAACAACTTCTCAGCACTCCGACACTAGTCAATAATGTTGCCAGCATAGGTAGCGTAGATTTTTATTTCTCAGAGGTGCAGCAGTGCAGCATAATGGTGGACAGTACTTCCCCCCCTGCTTTGCTTTTTTCAATTCTCAACAAGTGTAACTGAGAGTTAGATAGTTTCCTAGGTAGAAATCGAGTATTATTTCCTGCTTCAAAACTCCTGGCAAAATCTGAGTTGTAAACTTCTCATGTGTTCGGCTGTATAGAATGAAAGGCTTTTGGTGTTGTTTTAACTTGTTATTTTTCAACTGTCAACAGGGCTCTGATATTGAAGATGAGGACATGGAAGAGTTGCTGAATGACACAAGACTCTTGAAAAGATTAAAAAAACGAAAAATTAGTGAAGAAGAGTTTGAGAAGAGACTAACAGGCAGCCAGAGTAGACTCAAAGCAGAAACTATTGCTGACTTGGAGTCTGAAGGTTGACAGTTATTCTAACCACGCTTTTACATTAAAATAATGCCTATTTCAATAAAACTGTATTTTCATAACAAAATAATGATGCAGAGCAGAGAACAGAATTGATCTACTTTCTTCATAAAGAGACCTGGTGTCCATAAAGACAAACAAGCCTGCAGTTAAGAACAAAGCTAAAAGCACTGCTCTTGTATGGCGTGGCAGGAGCTGCAGATTTCCGTTAGCTGCCTTGTGCAGTTTTTCATTTTGTTTTTCTTCAGGTATGTATCACAAATTAGTAAGTAACAGCATACCTCAAAATGAGTTTGAACACACCATAAGGTATTTTATTTTACAATATGAAAATACTCCACCCATCTTTAAAATAATTTATTTTAGGCTTTAGAAGCTGTAGTAACTTTGGGATTTTTTTTTTAACAGTGGTCCATCCGCATGTAATGTTTTGTTTTAAGGCTGATAATTACATTAATCCTTATAATGTCGTCTCCTTACCACGTCCATGTATCATCTTCCAAGTTCTTACAACTGCGATAGTCACTGAAGAAGATGACACATTTTGTACGCAGAGTCCTCTGTTACAGATAGAGTTTAATGAGTTCGTCGCTGACAGCTGATGGAGTTAACACACCGAGGTCTGTAAACAGTAACGTAATTAGTGATGGTGATGTGTAGTCGATCCAGGGATGCTCCTCTGTTAGATTCTGACTTGTTTTCAGAGTGTCTGCTTTGTACTAGAAGGAAACAGAGACCATTAGTTATTACACAGCTGCAAGTTAAAACCCCTTTTGGGTCTCGAGCAGATGTTTGTGGTAAAACTGAAGGAAGTCAGTTGCTTTAAAATGAGGCATAGGCTGGAGCCACCTTGGTCTCAGCTGTTTTATCGTCTTTATAAAGTACAACCTGTAGTCCCAAAGTGTATTGATTTAACTGGTTTTTGCCCTCAGCCGCTCCTGTGCCCCAAAGGAACCACTTTAGGAACTAAGTGTTAGTCGCACAACAAATGATGGATGTTTGACATGTGACTGTAACATGGAGCGACTCTGCATTATGCCAAGTAAGCTATAGTAGAGAGATCCAGATAAATGAAGACATGCTTAGATGAAAATTTTTCATAGACACGTAAGTGTGCATCTTAGCTGGCTAAGAAGTAATTTTAATTTCTCTTACCTTAAACTTATCTGGGACGTCCTGCTGATTTAGAGGGAAAAGTCTTACAAACTTGAAACTTTCTGCTACCACATAAAATGGCTTATTCTGAGCTTTGGCACACACAGCAATTTGATTAGTGCCAATCTGTGGAGACAGATGAAGAACAACATGCAGACTCAGTGCTAGAGTGACGTAACATTGCCCAGTTTCCAGCAGTAAATAGACATTTACTGGATAACGTCCAAATAGAAAAGGTTTTTAAAAGAAAGCGTTGAATTATTCAAAGAAACCAAACTTTAAAAGTCTAGAGTTTACAGAGGGATGTAGGAAACGCACTACCTATTACCTTGTTAATAATGCCTCCGCTTTCAACTACCCCTTCAGCACCAACTAACACCAGGTCCACTTTCTCCATAATGTAGCTGTTCAAAGAGGGGGAAAAAAATCCAAGTCTTACTGGGTAAAATGACAAATGACTTGCTGAACAGAACAGAAACTAGTAATGCAAACAGTCTTTCACTTTTCCAAATTAGTTTCATCTACCTATGTAAGTCCACGTGCTGTTACACATCCTTGCAGTGAGTTTTCATCTGCTTCCCTGGCGGGAATGTTACGTAACCTTACCTTCTCCAGCCATACTTGGCCTTGGTAATTGTGTAAATGCTGGAAGAAGTTGAAATGTGACAAGGAATGACACTCAGTTCCAGGAACACAGGTGTTAGTTGTAAGATACTGCCTACACAGCGAAGTGTAACTGCACCGTGATAACCTTGGCCAAATACATAGGATGCTCCTCATCTTTTCTTTACAGCCCTCCAATGTGTTTTGTTAATTGAAAATACAGATCTAAAAAAAAAAAACCCACCAACTAAGTGATTTGGATAGACTTAAGCTGTTAAACAGGACTTGTAGACTTGTCCACTCAAGCCCCTGCCCTCTCTAGATGAGAGGTGCCCTGGTAAGCAGACTGGTATCTGTTCTCTTGGAGGCAGTCTCTCAGGCATTTTGCACTTCTGCAAGCATTGAGGTTCGGATTTATTATAGTTCTTTCTTTTCTCATGTTTTGGACTTAAACCAAGCAGTGGTAATTTAGCAGATAGCTTAAGAAACCCCAAAATGACAACATGTATGCAAATTAGAGGAAAAAAAAAGTAGCGTTTTTGCGTAGCACTTCAGTGTTTGGCTTTTTTTTGTAGATAACCCCGAGTTCTACACTTAGGTCTGACTCCATTTTTCATTCTAACATGCAAACATCAAATATGTGTTTTGTAGTAGGCGTGTTCTCTTAATCGTGCACCTGAAGGTGTAACTCGTTTAGCTTGTTTGATGACTATGACAAAGTAACAACCTCTGTAGTTTGAACAAGGTTCTAGGAAATTTAGATATAACGCTGTCAAAATAAACTTGTGACGAATAACATTAAGATTTAATGATCAGGCTTACCCAACTGCAGCATCCAGGATCACAGTCACAGGAATGTTCAGCTTCCTCAAGGCTTTTGCCATTTTTTGCCTATTGAAAGAACACGTTTCAAGCTTAAAATTCTTTTCTTTAAACACAATGCTAGAAAAATATTGTCTGAAAGACAAACCCATGACTGCCCATGTTCCCTCGCCTGTGGTTTTGGTTTATGATGAACCCTCTAACAGAAAGTAAGGTCTTGTGTAGGAATGTGATATTATTAGTGACAGTTACCATTTAAACAAGCGTAGCAGCTTTTCTTAAGGTATGACAGACTCAATGCTAGCTGTAACTTCCCCTGTTAACCAACATAAAACACAAATTAACAAGTACTTGCCCTGCTTGATCTGGCTGTGATTCAGTAACGTAAACACTGAATCGCTTCTTTGACTCAACTGCTGCTTCTAACACTCTGAGGACCACTCTTGAGTAGGCATGTGTCAATATTCGCTGTCAAAACAAATAATCAGACGTTACCTTTTGCTGAGCTTTGGAAAACCTTTACTTTTATGAAAGGTGTCACGGCTTTTACTCCACCCAACTGTCCATCGGCGTTAAGTAATAGTGTACATCACTTGTATTCTACAAATCATAGGACAGCTGGCCTTCCCGCGGCCCGCCG
>VZTL01025360.1:19264-30101 GCA_013400535.1 Scopus umbretta | reverse complement strand
GGGGGGGCGAGGGGGAGGCTGCTGAGGGAAGGGGGGCAAAAGGGCGGCCGGGGCTGAGGGGAAGAGGGGGTCGGTTTGCGGCGGGACCTTCCCTGACTGACTAACGGTGGGGCCGGCCCGGGGAGGCCCCGGGGGATGACCGGGAGGGGGTCCTTGGGACTAGGAGGTTGTGGGCCTTTGGTGTAGCTCACCCTTAAACACCCGAAGGTGCTGGCCCTGGAGGGTCCTGCTACTGCTTAGCACTGGGGGAGGGTTGGAGGGGGGAAACGTGGAGCTGCTTCTGTCGGACTTCTAAAGGTTGGTAAAGTCTGTAAAGGAAATTCTAGTGAAACTCCCAACTTGGAGCCCTAAACTACTGTGGAAACTACGTCCACATGCTGAGGCAGTAGTCTGCAATTACTGGATCACAAGAAGCGGTACACCCCGGTACCCTTCATGTCTGCAAGAAATTAAAAAGTGTAAACTGCAGGTGGCAAGAAATGCTAAATAAGTTGTTGCCTGACCTGTGTAGTATTTGCACGGGCCAGTAAGTGCTGCAGTCTCCTGCCGTAATGTTATTCTACCATGTGTTTACTGAGCATCTTGAAAAATGTAAACTTGGGGTATAGGTATAGAAAGCTACGGTGAACCCACTGTTCTAGCACTTTGCAAGAATGTAAATACAATCCTGTAGGCATCGCAAGATACTTTTGTTCTGTTTGTGACCATTTAAGGTACAGGAAGGTAAGAATCTAGCCCAAGTGTAAGACCTAAGTATGTCTTACAGATGTTACCTTTTTCAGTTAGTGTGTGTTTTAAGACTTATTTCCTTCTCGCTTCAGTCTTTCAGCCTTCATTTATCCACATGTCAGGGCCCAGAGTCAATTCGTTTTTTCTTGGAAGTTCTTCAGGAGTTAATTTTTCTATAATCGTAAGTCCTACAGATGAAGAGACAGGTAAGAACAGTTCATACCACCCCCCAATAGTGTGTAAATAAATATCTTTGAATTATTAATACTTTTTGACACTAAAATTACTGGAGAAACATCAGTGCGCTTCATTTAGTGCTTTAATAGTTAACGAAATAAGAACTCCAAAGGACTTCTGCTGATTAAGTCCTCTGTTGACTCCTTGTCAGCTGGGCCTGAGGGTATGTCTGCTTGAAGGCACAAGAGGAGTTTAAATGTATGACTTATTTTCCAGTCTTTTCTAAATGACAGTGGAATACTTTTAAAATTTTTATTTTGATATAGGAAAATTGCAACTTGCAAATTGCAGTGGAAGTAAAAGAGCTGGTGATTGGAATTTGAATGTAACACCTGGTATGGTATGTAAAATACTGATTCTTCCCTAAAATGGGAAGGATTGAACTGTCATATATTAAGGGCTAATGAAATACTAGCAAAATGTTAACGTACTAACAACCCAGTTTGAATGTCTTGCCCTTGCCTTTTTTCCTTGACTTATCCCTTAGTGCGTATGCCCTTGCTGGAGTTCTCGGAGGTGCAGCTTTGAGTTGTTGTCTCCCTCCTCTCCAGCATTGCCTGTACTTCCTGTCTGGCTGTAGCATTTGAGACTGTTTCAGATCTGCTGGAAGGAGCTAACAGAAATAAAAAAGTAATGGTTTTATACAGCATGACCTCTGGAACATCTGTATTTATTAGACTTGTCTTCAGTGTTATGTTATACGTAATTCCTTAGGGGTTTTATCAACTCTGCAATCGTTCCAATTTTCAGCTGAAGGTAGCTGTAAAAACTGAAATTCACTTTTCAGTATCTGTTCTTGAATTGTGCACGTGATTTCTGAGGTAACTTAATTTGCGTGCATGCCTTAAAAAAAGTTCTGTGTACAGTTCATATCCTCGCTGTATTTGCATATCTCAGTAGCAGACCCTTTGTCATTCCACTCTCAACAAATGTCCACTTTTGTATAGAAAGAATATCATTGTGTTGTAGCCCTGACAAAACACAGTAGCACTGAAACTTCTAATTTAGAAGCTGATGAGCAGTATAAGTAAGACTAACTTAATACAAGCCATCAAAGCTGTCAGACTTTATTTTGCATTTTTGCAGGACGCTTCCAAAGTGACTATAAGCTTGACTAGAAATCTGCAGTTGTGTCTGCCCAATGCCACTGACTGCTGCGCAACACCTCTCTGCCTGGTTGACACGCTTCAGGTTTTAGCTTGCCGTGATTCAGTGATGTTGGCGCGGCTCCTGATTCAAGCTGAAATATATGCCAACTCCTCCTTTACAGGAAATGTGTCAGGTAAGTGTTTAGATATGCTACAGAAGAAATGGCTTTTCGGCTGTTCTTTCCCTCTCTATATGAAAGAATAAAAATTGGGATTTGGGCAGCAGTAAGAGATACTGAATAATCATTAATGGAATTTAGCAAAAGGTGTGTACGCGGAATAAACTGCAGTGTGCATGGCCTATTTATTTGGATCCCAGTCTATTTAATCTGATTTTTTAATGTTTTTACTTTTTTTTTTTTACAGAAAATGCAACTATTGTTCCAAGCCAGGTGTTTCAGCCATTGGGCTCTTGTCCTTGTGACTTGACAGCTGGAGCTTGTGATGTTCGTTGTTGCTGTGATCCGGTACTTATTTTATATTGAACTTTGATTAAGCATTTCAAAATTTCTAGGCTTTTTCTATTGTCTGGGGGGGGAGAGAGGTACTGAATGCTTCAGACTAGATGGGGCTACAGGGCTTGTCTGGATTTTCCAGTATTTCTAATAGTAAATATGATGTCTCTCTATAAAATTGGTTTGATTTACCTTTAAGTATAGAATCATAGAACAGTTTGGGTTGGAAGGGAACTTTAAAGGTCATCAATCCAACCCCTCCTGCAATGAGCAGGGACGTCTTCAACTAGATCAGGTTGCTCGCTATGGCTATAGCGCCTACGGTAATACAATTGCTGTGCTAAAAAGTGATCATTCTTTTCCCTGTCAGGAATGTACACCAGGCTTGAAGCAGTTATTCAATGAATCATGTTTCACTGGAGTGTTTGGTGGGGATGTAAACCCACCTTTTGATCAGCTGTGTTCTTCTCAGACAATGGAATATACCCCTGATTGGTTTCCCTTCCTTTGTGTACAGTCTTCTCTTAACAATACACCATTTCTTGGCTACTTTTATCATGGCTCTACGTAAGTATTACAAATGTTTGTTTTCTCAACACACGCATTAGGCATGCTACCAAAAATATAACCTGTTTTTTATCATGAAAGTTACTTTAAAATTGGAATTTTAGGGTGTGCACTTTAAGTGCAAGTGGCAAAATGTCATTGGTACCATATGAGAACATGGGCCATGAAAACAAATGTGTAATTATTTGTGTGAGGTAAAGAGCAAAGAGTTGTTTAATTTTTAAACTTGTTTGCAGTTCTACCCCCCGAGTTCCTCCATTTAAGATCCCATCACAAACTTCTCCTGGGAAGCTTTTCACTGGTTACAGACAAGGAGATCCAATTATGACAGAAGAAAATGAGTATTTTACTGTTCCCCAGGTAATCATTTGATGTTTAGGAGCTTTTGGTTCCTCTTGGTTTGTTTGATATTCTCCATATATCACACTCTTTGTGGCTTTGTAACCAGATCCTGCAACTTGCTGTTGTCAAGTGGCAGAATATATTCTTCACACAAAAAAAGAAGCCCAAAATCATTATTAAAAGTAAACATTATCTTTCTTGATCCTCCCTGCCCCCCCCTCCAGATGATAATGTTTGAATTATTTCAAGAGGCAAAAGCAAGCTTGGCATCCCAATTAATAGTTTATGCCTTATCATGTTTCTCCATTTTTTGGTTTGCCTGCTGCATTACTGGGCACTATAGTTGGTTTTCCCTTTGAGTCTTAGTCATCTGGTTATACTTTTTTTGAGTTCCTTTTGCATTTTAGAGAGACTCATTGGTTATAATTATTTTGACAAATTAGGATGAAGCCCTACTGTACGTTGAAACTATTTTTCTGTGCTTTTCAGAATTTAACCTCTCTCTTGCTACAGATTGAGGTATTTTGATAACATACGATTACTTGTTTTTCAAAGTATCACATGGCTTTAATACATACTTGGAGCATTTCACTAACAAATAGTCTTAAAAAGAACAGCAAGGGGTTAGGAAAGAGTCCAACATACTTATTTCTGTTGAACTACCTGCAGCAATCCATGGCTGGACAGTGTGTTGGAAATGCCCCTGTAGCGTATCTCCAGAACTTTGACGTCAAATGCCTTACTGATCTAGCATCTTACAAGGAAGGACTGCCCCATGACGTGAGGATAAACAGTGGTGCTGGAGGTATGCTGCATAACCTAACAGAAATGTCTTGTGTTTCTCAGAGATGCCAGAACAGAACAAAGCCAAGGGCTGTTGACATGGTAGCTATGTGTAATATCTTTTGTTATCTGGTGGCTGTAGTTCAGCGTTGGGGATGTTCTGCTCCTGTTTCTGATGACCTTCCAGCAAGCGTCCCAAGATTTGGGATATAAGAAATAGTGGGATTGGCCTTAGTTTCCCATTTATCTCTTTCTGGTGACACGTACTGGTTATGGCTACACACGACGGAACAAGAGTATCTCTCCTACTTTGTTTTCAGGCTGTTGCAGAGCCCTTTTTCTGCCAAGAGGGTGCAGTATCATCATTCTAGAATCCGTGAGAAGTGATTACTTTCTGTGTTACAAAAAGCATATACTTATGAAGTGTCCTTCTGGAGTTTGAGATAATATGATTACCAGCATGAAGATAATTTACTTTACGCTACACAATTGTCTAATTCTGTTTGTCTATATTACCTTTGTAAGACCCAGAGAAAACTAGCTGTGCTCTCAAAATACATAAACTGTTTGGTCGTTTACCAAAATTAATTTTCTAAGTCATTTTCTACTCCAGTTCATAACAACAAGGATTGTGCCTTGGATGTGAAAACAGTATGTCTGTCTCTCTTGTTAGTCAGGATTACTGCCGTGTTCGTTTTTTTTTATTCTCAGACTTTATCCAACAAAATGTCGTCTATAGGACCGTCACTGACATGGGTAAATTCATCACTGCAAGTGGTATGCCTTTTCCATTTAGTAAATATGTTTCTTGCCTAACCCGGACTATATAAGAAATAGATGATTTTGATGCCTAAAATGTTTACCTGCTGCAGTTCTTGGGAGGGATCTTGTATGTTATCTAATGCTCAAAAAGGAAACTGTTTGGCTTACTGCAAAGCATAAAGTATTTCATTTGCCCCAACTTCATTTAAAGTTGGCCAAGAAATTGGGTACCTTAGCTTATATTAAAAGTAATTTTAATTAAATTTTAATTAATTAAAGAAGAAGAAGAAATAAAGCTGTAAAGAATGCTTTAAAAAAAAGTCTCTGGGGGAATGTGCAAGTGGGATGGGCAGACTGTAAGCAGATGTATGTGTCTCTGTTTTGTAAGCTCTCGTGCCTTTTTAAGGGCCTTTTTCAGCCAAAGAAGTGGTTATTTGATGTAGAACTGTGGTTCCCAGTCAGTGGGAAGATAACGCACCACAAATGAAACTAATGGAATCCAAGCTAGTGTGTTTTTCTGGGCGGTGATGGCTCCCTGGGAGGGATGAGATGAAAGTAGAGGGAATCCTGAGTCCAGAGGAGTGCATCAGCTGGTGATGCAATGTCCAGTGCTGGGCTCTTCAGGGGAGGTTTAGCTACAAAAGGACCTGGAACCGCTGATGTTAAAATATTGGTAAGGTGGGGGATTGCACTGTCGCACTGTCCTAATAAGATGGGACTTGCACAGTAAAATAAAATTCTCAAAAAGCTGAATGTTATTATATCCAGAATTTTGCTAGAGTTTTTTAATGTGTTCTTTTTCAGCTACAGTAACATACCTTTCTAATTAGCAGCGCTTTCCAGTAAAATATTTTTCTTTTTTTTTCTTTTTTTTTTTTTTTTCCTTCTGCCAGAAAGCCTTCGTACTGCCGAGGTTCTGTGTCAAAATGTAACTTTTGCAGAGCATTATACATTCATTTGGAAAGACAAGAACATAGAGCGAATAAATGTCACTGTCTTCCTCGGAAGTTTATGTGATGGAGGTATCGTGAAATTTCTTTTATGATTTTTGGTGTTTGTGGTTTTTTTTTTCTTTGGCATGGAAATTCTGTGATAGAATTTCTTACTTACTAATAGTTCTTAAAAGAATTTATCCTGGACTCTGGAAAGAAAATTTATGGAGCTGATTTTCATTAATTTGTATTATTTTGAATCTTCTGTTACTAATGAAGGATGGAAATTTACATCCTGCATAGAGCATACATTTTGCTAATTTACTTATTTAAAAGTAAAGTCATATTTTTTCTTTTACCAGAGATACTGACGCAGAGATTCACAGTCAAATTTCTAGGTTTAAAGAGTACTAATGCAGCAGAACTGTGTGGGAATCCAGGTATTAATATTTTATTCTGCCTCTTAAAAGTGAAAAGAAAATTTCATACTGTACAAATTATTATGAGTGACTATGTTTTATATCTCTTTCATGCTTCTTTATGTTGCTTCCTGTCTTAATGCACTGCCAATTGTAATAGCCATAATTGGTTCTTAGGCTTTTGTTGTATAGATATCGATTATTTAAAGTGAATGTGTTCCTACTGTAATGGAAATGTCTGTTTACTTCAAGATTGATGACATTAATTATTAAAACAATGCTAATGCTTAAAGATTCTTATGCAATGCTCACGATTTACCCTTCTATGTTTAGGTTATCAGGTTGGAAAACCAGTGAAAGCTGCAAACATGAATGCTTCTGATACTTTCGGAAGCCTAAACATTTGGCAGCCAGGTACTGGCTTGTGAGGTTGCAACTTCAACTGCAGTTAATGCTAAAATGCCTTTTTTTGCTTGTTTTTGCTTGTTTTTTTTTTTTTTTTTAAAAAACATATTACAGTTAAGATTATCTTCCAAATTTTGCTTTTCTAGACCATTCCCTAACCTTTGTTCAAATGTCAGTGAGTAAGCCTCAAACGCTTTCTTGGAAAACTGAAGTTGAATGGACTTGTATCTATATTTGAACTATACCACTTGGTGTTTTGCATTCTAATGTTTGATATTTTTGCACAAAATTGAAAGCTGGAGATCAAAAGGTTGATACAAGAAAGCTCAATTAAGATGTTCTCATTTCATAGCTGGCAGAGGTTTATGTACATCGGCAACTTATACACCAGTTTTATTTGGATTAGATTCACTCTCTGGGTGCATTCTAGAAGTTGATATTAATGAAGATTGCAGCCTTTTAAGGTGAGCTATGTAGGTTGAATTGTTTTTCCGTGCATCCCTTGTGTTGCTTATTACTCGTTTCTTTACAAGTGCCTACTGTCAGTGCTGTTACATTCTTTTTAAATGTTCAAGTGTGCATTTCAGCTTTCTGTGGTTGATTGGTCTCACTTTTCTTTTTTAAAAGGGAAATTATAATAATGGTTCCCCTTCCATCTCCCCGTATTCAAGTGAGGATTATGTTGGGGTGGAATGCTTTGACATTTCTTCCCTTCAACAGGCAGTTCAATAGTTTAAGTTTAGTTTTATTGAGGGATAACGTCTTTCAGAGGAAGCTGACCTTATGATATAGTAATATTACAACCCAGAGTGGTAGACAGTATGGATTTACTTTTTGTGTAATCTTACATTCTTACTTTGCAGAGGAAATGTAACTGAGAAATTGAATTCATTAATACAAGCTACTCACGTTGGAAAGAGGGACAATTCAAGTTACAGTGATCTAAATGACTGGGTGGAAATTATACGTAAGTGAGGTTTGTGTTGTTGTTTATAGTCTAAATATAAATATGATGAATAGAGCATCTCAAAATAAACCCAAAATCTAACTTCAGATGCCTAAAGATATTGATTTGGTCCATTTGGATCTGTCCATCCGTATAACTCGGTATGTATACAAGATACTGCACTAACATGTGTTTACTGTCAGCCTGCACAGATATGACTTGGTATTTTAGTTCTCTGTTGATAAAGAACTTCTTTTCTTTATGTGTATTTTATATAGAGAAGACATGTTTTACTGTGTTCCTGTGTGACAGTTACCGGTGTTTCACTGGACGGGGCTCTCAGCAACCTGATCTAGTTGAAGATGTCCCTGCTCATTGCAGGGGGCTTGGACTAGATGATCTTTGGAAGTCCCTTCCAACCCAAACTGTTCTATGATTTAATAACTCTGTTCTCTTCCATAGGTCTTGATCCATTTAATTCTGATACCAATGTGAGCAGTGGAAACTTAAAAGGCATTTGTCCAGATATTCCTGCAAATCTGAACATTCGCATAATCTTTGCTGATGTGGGTGCAGTACAAGGGATTCCCTGGCAAGAGATTCTTGCTGTGCATATCAGGTAGAGAGTTTTGTGTCTCTGGCTATCTGACAAGTAAATGTTTCATTTTGAGACTTGCTTACATAACATATACAGATTAAATTTTACAAACAAATACGTTATTTCTAATTTTTTACATGCCTTTTATTTGTATTTGCAGCTCACATTCCTTTTGGGTTTGCCAGGTTTGCTTTTCTCGCTCTGAAATGAATATAATAATTAAATTAATGGTTAATGGTAGATAATCTCTCCACTTAGATGAAATATTAAATAAAATCTATGAAGCTGCCAGTAGTAGGCATACACAGGACATTCCATCAGAAGAACGGTTTAATTTCTTGTCACGTGGTGGAAGTGACAACATTGTCCTGTGTTCTGGCTTACCCCAACGTACAGCTCTTCTTGAAAGCTGTGGGAAATGCTTTATTCTTTCCTGAAACAGGGAATTTTCACTTTGCAAACACTTTTTCTTTTTTTCCCCCCAAGTCAATCCCAGTCAAATAAATGGGATTCTGTTCTACTTTATCTCATTTCCAGCCTTTGCAAGAGCTCTTCCTGCATGGTGTTGAAAATCTAGAGATCATCAACCGCCTCCTAAATGCTGTGTGTTTTGTCCTTTCATGGTTAAGTTTAGGCTTTAAATTTCCATTTACAGCCCTCAGGTAATAGTTACGCATTTTCTTACAGTTACTCAACAGTCATATGGCAATTCCAGTGCGGGCTTACCTGTGAGAACAGCATCAGCTTTCTTCCCATCACTGCTTCTGTTCAGTTTATTAAAGTGCCAGCTCAGCCACCCATTCCAATGACAAGGTAATTTTTGTAAAAACGTCACGTTATGTTAAGCCAATGTAATGTGAATAGCGTTGCTCAAAAGGTTGCTTTGGTTTGGTGGAGTACAGAGCAATAAGGCCTGGTTCAAAGATTTATTAATGATTCTGTTAGTGACAGATTTCCCCAGGAGCAAGAAGGAACGTGAAGGGGTGTAAATTACCTTGCGAAGTTGTAACTTGATTTTAGCAGAAAAGCTTCAGTGTTCTTTATGTCAGTGGATAAGGGGTGCTGTGTGAGGCTCCCAAACTATCCATTGTCTGAAAATGTTCATCACAAAAAGCAACATCTGACTAAAAATGATGGAAATGGAGTAGAGGCGAGGCTCCTGTTTCCATTAGAGAAAAAAGTCGTAAGAGAAGAACGAGAAGCTTGTGGTTTAGTTTTGTTTTTTTCCCCGTAATCTGGACAACTTTTCACTCTGTTTTTTCCACTTGTGCTGGTGTTCTGATATTGTAGTTAATAAACCTGTTTTGTTCCCCCCCCCACCCCTTCAGATTTCAGATTAATTATACAGAATTTGACTGCAATCGAAATGATGTGTGCTGGCCACAACTTTTTTATCCATTGACACGGTTTTACACAGGTAAAAATAATAAGCAGTGTGGAATGCTGTGAACTGGCTATATTTCTTTGAAGCACAATTAGATGTGTGGAGTTTAGTCTGAAAGGGAATTAAAATTTCTCTTTTGGAAAGCATGGTCCAAAAAGGCTGTTTAATTTTTTCCTTGATAATGCATTAATTTTTTAGCTAGACTAGTGGAAAAAATAATTAGTAGGAGTACTTTGTGGGTAAGATAGAAATTTTTTGAATAGCTGTTCGGCAGAGAGAGAATCTTTTTGTCTTCCCCTGTAAAGTTTGGAGGGAGGAGAGTGTATCACTTTGGTACTGTTCTGGTTCCATTTCCCACTGGAATGGCAGCACTGTCAGTGTGTGTCACTGCCCTCGAAGGGCAGAGGGAGGCTTGGTTTCTCACTTTGCCAGTATGTGTTTTTTAGTCAGCTCACATGAGTTCAGGTAAAAATTTGCCATGTTGGTAAGACGGTTAATTTTTAAGTTTCCTCTGTGTACGTCTGCGGTGGATTATGTTTTGTGGGAGACTCTGTCGATTAAATGTCTGGCATTTCAAAGGGCAGCAAGGCACTTGGACTCTGTTCCGAGCGCTGCATGGATGGAGGCAGCTGCCTGTCTTTATTAGCTGCACAACTTCAGGGGCCAAAGTTATACATCGTATGATGTTTTATAAATACGAAGCATCTTAATTCCTTGCTTTGTGCTCCATTATTTTATTTGGGCTATGCGTATACTTTAATCTGTGTCTTTTGGGTTGTCGTCTACACTAAAATTTAGCTCTCGTATGCTTACACTTTTCTTTCTTTTCTTTTTTGCAGGAGAACCATATTCCCAGTGTCTTGCTAAAGGCCTGTTGTTGGCATTTCTTGTTTTAGTTGCAGCAATTATGAGTAACCCGTGGTTTTCTAAATTATGGAATAGTTCCTTGGTTTAAAAATGCTGATGTAAAGACACTTTTGTTAACATTTTAAGTACTTTTGGGTAAAATGTATGGAGAAAATATTACTGGATTTTTTTAGACATTTTATATAAAACATTTAAAGATACACACAATGAACACTCTTACGGTATACAGAAAAGGGCTGTGTGGTTTGTCTTTTTTTTTTTTT
>VZTL01025360.1:0-19209 GCA_013400535.1 Scopus umbretta | reverse complement strand
TTTTTTTTTTTAAATAAGAGTTGTTTTTAAGCACTAGACTGCGTTCGGAGCAGCAAGAGCGCAGAGCTGGCTTCGAGCAGGGCGAGCTCCATGTGACCGGCTGCGCACGGGCGAGCCCAGGCCAGAGGCTGCGAGGCTGTGGGGGTCATCCTCACGGACGGGCCCTCGTCCCGTCCAGCCCTTCTCCTCTCCTGGTGTGGCGCGTCAAGGCGGCAGCTCCTTTCCATAGCCAACCCGCCATGCCCGCTTATTTTTGCAGCGGTGGACAGATGATTCGCTCTTCTGAAAAGTCATAGTGCTTCAGAGAAGCGCTTTCACGCAGGGATCTGTAATTCTCCTTCCCAGCGCTTTGCAGTGGCAGCCTGTATCTGATCCGGGCCGCGCAGGGCACGGGGAACACCGCTGATTTCCTTCAGACGACCAAACGCGGTGCTCAGGCTGGGACTGTCCCGTGGTTGTCCGCATCTTACAGTTCTCCTCCTCACGCGTTTCCTCCCTTACGCGGATAATCCTCCTTACGCGGAGGATACTCCTCCCTTTCCCCTTGCGCGGATCCGTGGCCGGTTCCCGTCCCGTGGGTCGGGGCTCGCCGTGAGCGNGAGCCGGGCTGAGTAGTTGCCGTCGGGAAGGTGCAGGTTTCGTTCCGGCGGTGCGATGTACCACCGGACTCCGAGACGTCTTCTCTTCCTTCTTCCCCCGACGCTGACTTGCAGCTGTATGGCTGTATGGCATCGGCCTGAAAGCGAGATTGGGTGACAGAAAGTCAGTGTGGAGCCCCGGCCTCCCTGAGACTCTGGGGGGGCTGTGGTGGGGTGTTTTTGGGGTGACTGTATCCTACCTCTCCCACAGAAGCGGTTGAAACTTGGTTTGGTTTGTTGCAGTAGGATCACGTGGGAGAGCCCGTTACCCACCTGAAGCCACACTGACTTTAGCCTGAGCGTATGTGCACAGCTAATAGATATGTCCACCCCGTTGACAGATCGGTAGAAACATCTGTTCTGTAGTCTTATTTCTTCAACGTCACAGGCTGCTGGTTTGTAAAACGTGTCTGTTCCTGGAGGAGCAATTCACCTTGGATGAAGCTACATGCCTGACTAACATAAAATTGGGTCGGGTAATAATTAACCTTGTTTCTGCATTGTCTCATCGTAATTATGTGATCTTTGCTTGCTGACTGAGACTTTGGAATTTCTTCCAAGTATTCTTCAGAAATGTAGGTTGCAAAATCTTTGCGAGGAAAGGTGGGAGAACTTAAATTAACAGCTTGTTAGTAAATATGGCAGGTAGGAGCAGACCAATCTGTAGCAATTGTTACATAGGTGTTATGTTTAACATGTTGATGCTGTTCCAGGTATCTGACACACCGTTTATTCCAGAAATAAAGCATTAGTGGTTCTGATTTAAAAGCTGAATAAGTAGTCAGAGACTTTGCACACGCATAATGTGAGGATGTACGTTAAAAGATTCTTTTGAACCTCGACATTTCAAATAGATTCTGTGGAAATCCATCGCAAAAATTTGCATGTAGAAAGGTTCGTTTGTTAATTTGAAGCCCTCAAGCAGTATTTTAAAATTCCAGAAATCGGATTAGGAACTGTTTCTCCAGTAGATCTAGTTATTTTGTTATTTGAGTAAAACTAGCAAAAGGCATTGATAATTCTGCTTTAATAAAATCAGCCTTGCTATTTGAAGACTTCTTAATGCTTTTAGGTTTTCATACCTTCTTAGCTGAAAAGCACTTTGTAGAAGGAGAGCACATAGAATACATGCAAAATTGCCTCCATGAGGTCACAGAAATAGCTGGGGTTTTTAGGGGTGGTTGCTGTTTTAGATACCTAATAAGCATTTTGTTCTTCTCCTTCAGCTTAACCCGAATGTCAGTGTATTTCAGAGAAAATTTGTGAATGAAGTAAAGAAGTGTGAAGAAATGGAAAGAATACTTGGTGAGCTTTACTTTCATGTCTGCCCTTTCTCATACATGGCATTGTTAAAGTTTACATTGCTAGAGTGGAACTACAGTGGAGGTTTCAGCTACAGGTTTTTTGTAATCGTCCCATTCTTGTGTCATCTGAATGCTGTAGAATCTGACAAAATTTTCATATGTATGAAAATGTAGAGTCTTTATGTAGGTTTTTGGAGCTGGGTATGACTTGACTGTAGCACTGAATTGGGTCAGAACGTACAAATATATTCCTTGAGTTGATACGCTACAGCAGTTTTGAGTGTATCACGGAGTCATTTAGGTTGGAAGGGACCTCTTGAGATCACCTAGTCAACCTCCAGCTCAAGCAGGGGCAGCTAGAGCCAGTTGTCCAGGACTCTGTCCAGTGGGATTTTGAATAAGGAGACGCCACAGCCTCTCTGGGCAGCCTGTTCCAGTGTTTTACCACTGACCTTGGTTTCTCGGTTTTGTGAGCTGTAAAGTTTTCTTATGCCACAACATATATGTGCTAAATATAGGCTGAGGGTTTTTTTTTTAAGCTTGGAGGTGAAGAAGAGTTGCTAATGTGTGGCTGATGAATAGTCGAGACAATTTCAGTATTGACTGCTTAAAACTCTGCTAGGAAAATGGAATCTTTGCTCTGGATATTTCCTTGACTGTAAGATAAATTCTGGTTTTCATGTTACGTAACTCAATACTGTTGAACTCCCAATCACCCTCAAAAATACCTCAAGTTATTAATAATTCTATTCACTTGGTAGTTAATGAATAGAGAAGAGTATGTAGAGCATTACAACCCAGATGCGGATTTCTTCAATGTATCCTGAGGAAAAATTACTGTGGAAGGATTTTTTTTTATTGGAATCTCTCATGAGAGGCATGTGCTGGTCATGCCAAACCATCCCAGTCGCTGTTTTGGCAATCTCCCTGCCCAGCGTGAGTTGCATTTGTTGTCAAGGTTGCTTAAGCCGCCTCGTTGGAACGCTTTTTATTCCAAACATGGATCAATGAGCGGAACGTCAATTTTTGGCAGATGGCATGATTAGCAGAAAGCAATATTTTGCAGCAACAAAGAAATAATACAAAATGTTAAAATGACTAGTCTTCACCCTTTCCTTGCATTCTTTTTGAAGACTCTAATGTGTGTGGTGTTGCTAAAATAAATGAATAAAATAGCCAGGGCCTGATGCTGCAGCGGGATCAGCACCATCAATAACAGCTGAAGGCCACCTATGCAGCTTTCTAGGAAGTATAAGGCAGTGCCATTTCCTTTCTGATTCTGTTTTTCTTCTCACTCCAGGGTATTTAGTACAAGAAATTAAAAAAGCAGGTATTCCACTTCCTGAAGGAGATGTTGCTCCTCCTGCCCCCTTGCTGAAACACGTTCTAGAAATCCAGGTAACTTTTCCGCACCACCGATACCAAACGTGTAGCTCTGGATCTTGGAACTTTATTTCAAACTCAATTACTTGCTATCTTACTACTTAGGACTTAAGTTACAGGGGCGTGGCAGGGGGACCAGACGCCTTTGCTTTTGGCTTTGTCTTTTTTTTTTTTTTTCTTTCTTTCTGCCAGTGTTACTTCAAAGGCTGCCAGTGAGGATTTGATATTAACGCAAAATTCCTGTTGAAAAGGGTCAAAGCTAACTTACGGGGTTTGCAGTCATCTGTTTTATTTTGATTGATTGGCACTGTTTGACTGTTCCAGGCAAATTGTTGTCTGTAGACGTAGCCCTTCAGCCTCATTTATTGCTTTGGGACTTACCTAAGGCTCTTTTCATGCATCCAAAATTTCCAGAGTGCGTGGGAGTTTTATATGCCCAAGGCTCTGCAGGTTCCAGTGCTGGTTGCATAGCAAAACACGGTGCTATTTTCTCTGAATGCCTTTTGTGGCATTACATTAGAAGTAGAAGCTTGTAAAATGCAGGTATAATTTTGAATGACATGCTGTTTTGCTGTAATTCTATTAATAGAATAGATGAGTGTCTTGCACCCTGTGCTATCTGAAGTTCTAATTCCAAGTCTGCATTACATAGCTCAGACACAAATTAGGGTCAGAACAGGAGACTTAACAGATGCCAGTGGAGGATCAAGTGTACTCAGTACAAAGCAGTCTTTGGCAGACTGAGGAATAAAACCCATGGAGCTTACGTTAATTAAGAAATTGGGAAACTCCCATCATTGCAGCAAATTAACATGTGCTTAAAATTCATCTTTCCCTGATTTGCAAAACAGTATAACTGAGAT
Source organism: Scopus umbretta (assembly GCA_013400535.1). Classification (NCBI taxonomy): domain Eukaryota; kingdom Metazoa; phylum Chordata; class Aves; order Pelecaniformes; family Scopidae; genus Scopus; species Scopus umbretta. The sequence goes on along the minus strand of VZTL01025360.1, from coordinate 15,021 downwards.
TCTGTGTCATTTTTTTCTCCATGTCTTAGGAACAGTTGCAGAAGCTGGAGACAGAATTGAGGGAAGTAACTAAAAACAAAGAAAAGTTGAGGAAAAACCTGCTTGAACTGACAGAATACACATGCATGTTAGAGGTCACGCAAAGATTTGTCAGAACAGCTGAGGTACTGCTTATATTGTTTGGTGAGGATTGTGTCGTGGCATTTTTGTTGCATACTGTTAGTAGTTCAGTGCATGACTTGGTGTTGGGCTTTACAGCGCCGTAGATTGTTCCTTATTATTTGTGCTTAGTACCCAGAGGACGTGGCTGGCAACCTCTTGTGCTAGGCTGTGTTCATGTACATAGCAAAACACAGCCCTGAACTTAGAGGAGCTTTGTGATTTCTCTGTTGAGTTGTGTGAATGTTACTGCTGATGCCAACTGAAAATGGAGGCATACTTGTGTTACTTTGATGCATAAATTATGCTAAGAAATTTACCGCATAACCGTTGCAACACTGACTATAATTGCTAAGAGCAGTGCACTTGAGATCCCGAGGTCCTTCTGTTATCTGAATTGAACATGGGAAAGGGTTTTATATTTTTAGTGTAATAAATTACTTAATTAGCTTTTCTTCTTCAGAGTAATGCGTGAATGATTTTTTTGTTGTTGTTGTTCTGAAAACTATGAATAATCTTTCTTTTATTTGCTAGTATGAATCCCATTTACGTGCAAATTATGAAGAATTCCCATCTGTGGAAAATGAGCCATTAGTGGATTACAACTGTATGCACAGACTGGGTGCCAAGCTGGGGTAGGTATGGGTCAGCCCACGTATGGCAGGCTGACAGTGTGTGCTGTTTCAAAACTGCTTGATGAGCTGCAGTAAATAATGGGCTGTTTCCTTAGAAGATGGAATGTAGTACGACTCTAGTGATTTCAGATGAGCCAAACAGTTTTAGGCAGGGTAGGAGTCTGGCCCAAATGTACCTTTGTAACAACAAAATTGGAGTCTTTGAAGAGGTAAGTAGGACAGCGCCAAAAAAACTGTCACAAAACTTCCATCAAACCAAGTGTGTGTTACAAGGAAAATCTCTAAATGCTCTAAATCAGCACTTTCTTCTACTCTGTTTTTCTAGGATAAACACACAATGTTTTAATCACTTGGCAGTATTCAGTTTTAAATGTAAAATTATTAATGATATTGCCTACTTGCCTTTAAAATGATGTCTGCTCTCTATAACACCATTATGAGAGGGTATCTGACCAAGAAAAAAAATTAAGAACCTTACTATCACAGAAGGAAACAATGTCAAGTATAATTCTAGTTGTGTGCTCAGCCCTATGGTCTGTTTGTCTTCCAAATAGAAATTGAGTCTGCTTTATATACCGGTTACTTCCTGTTTAGGGTGACGCTTCCTTCTCTAGAGATGGCTGGTGTTAAATTATTGTGACTGTGTGATCCTGAGTGATGATGTACTCTGAGTTTTTAATTTCTCTTGTGGATTTTAGCTTATTTTTTTCAAATTTTTCTTCTTCCATAGATTCATATCTGGGTTAGTTCACATAGCGAAAGTTGAAGCATTTGAAAAAATGCTGTGGAGAGTCTGTAAAGGATATACTATTCTTACTTACGCAGAGTTGGATGAATGTCTGGAAGATCCAGATACAGTGAGTAAACATTGTAACTATCAGTTTATTTTCTTTGTACTTTTCATAAGACTTGGAAGAATTGCTGCTCAGGTCTGCCTGCAACAAATGTAAATGATTTCTTGGTGCCCTTGGAGGGAAAACTATTTTAAAGTATTAGAACTTGTAAGACTTCAGCATTAGAGGTCTTGATGTCACCATAACTAGACGAGTGGCAATTAATTTATCATGGTTCAGCTTGATGAGTGCAGAACTTTATTGTGGAATAGCGGTGACTTAAATGCTGATCAAGGCAGCCAATCATAAAGGCATACATGGCTGCTTGGATATTTATTAACTAGGTCTGTACAGTGCGTTACCTTTGAATAGTAATTTTATTTGTTCATTCAGTAGTTAAGGAAAAAAAGTCTGGAGGACAGTTGGTCTTCTATGAAGTTTTTTCTCTGAGATTATAAAATTCACTTTTTGAAAATCAGCAATTATGGCTGCCTAATCTGTCACTTTTAAAGTTTGCTTTGATTCTGGTTTGTAACATTTTAATTTTTGTAAGACTTTTTTTCTTACTAGTAATTCTGAGATGGTAAAATATAATCTCTTTTATATTCCCTGAAAACTTTTTCTGTTTTTCCTCTAATATACCAAAAAAAGAGAGTGAGAGTGGCACACTTGATTTTTATTTTTTGATCACTAAAATGCTGGAAGGTTGATGCTCCTAACACAGCTTTTTCTAATTACTCAAATTTTTATTTTGCTCTATAATTTTATCACAGTGGAGTTGTTGGTTAAAAACAAACTTCAACTTAACTTTTTGGGTTTTTTTCAGGGCGAAACCACAAAGTGGTTTGTTTTTTTAGTGTCCTATTGGGGTGAACAAATTGGCCAGAAAGTTAAGAAGATTTGTGATTGGTAAGAAGTAAAACTATATATATATAAAATTTCTTTACACCTGGGCTATTTTCTTGTCAGTTTTCCCCCTGCTCCCCTTCCTTTTAAGTGTCAATTTTTAGACAACGTTTTTGAAGTTAAATTTGTTCCCCCCAGCTCCCTTGCATCTAGCTTTATAATTATGCAGTGTACAAATAAATGTATGAGTCATTTTATCTGCAGTCCTTATTAAGTACAGGCAAAATACTGATTCTCTCAGTTGAATCTGTTCCACGGTTATTAAATGGTGTGTTGCAGATTTGGCTCGGGCATGGGGTTGGGTGATTTGTTTTGTTTTAGTTTGGTTATTTAATACAAACTTCTGGTTTTCTGTAGCTATCACTGTCACGTGTATCCCTATCCAAATACCATGGAGGAGCGCAGAGCAGTTGTTGAAGGGCTAAATGTTCGTATTCAGGATCTTCACACGGTGAGTAAATAACAGTATTCTCTTTGCTGTAGTTATTGCACCCTAGGAAATCAGTTGACGAATCACAGCATTAAATACATGAATATGTTTCTAAAATACATACAGCTTTGGATCTGAACGTGACTGTATGTCATGTCCCTGGTCTCATGTTGCATGTTTCTATTAAACTTCAGGGCACTTGGCATTGCCTTCTCATTTAAGCAGTGGTTAGTGTGGCCTCCTACAAATGTCATCCAGCACTGCACACGTACTGGGTGCTCTTAGTGTGGTTAACATAACCACTGTTACATTTTCAATGAAATCTTTTTGCCTTTTTTTTTTTTTTTTTTTTTTTTTTTTTTAAATATTTTTTTTCTTTTTTTTTTTTTTTTTTTTTTTTTTTTTTTTTTTTTTGGACAAAGGTGCTGCATAAAACTGAGGATTACTTACGCCAAGTCTTGTGTAAAGCATCTGAATCCATCTATACATGGGTTATCCAAGTGAAGAAGATGAAAGCCATTTATCATGTACTCAACCTGTGCAGTTTTGATGTCACAAATAAATGTTTAATCGCTGAGGTTTGGTGTCCGGTGGCTGATCTGCAGAATTTGCGCCATGCATTGGAGGAAGGTTCAGTAAGTCAGCTGAATGCTCACTGATGTTAAAACTTTTGTCTTGAACTAACTATACAGATAAGGAAAGAAAATAATTATTGAAAATAGGCTAACGGTAGGCTCAGGCAGATCTGGGTCTCTATGAACTCATATAAAACAATTTCTTCATGAGCAGAGCCTTTATTTAGTGTTGTGTTGGGTTTTTGTTTTGTTTTATTTTTCCTGTTTGTTTGTTTGTTTTTTCTTGAATAAGAACTTCTGTGTTGGACCCGAGTCTGACTGGGCTCACAATGCTACTTGCAGTCAAGTCGAAGGTGGTAATTCCCTTGTGTTAGTTGTGTTGAGTGCAGTTCCATCTCCTTGTTTTATAAGAGAGAATTTTTAGTAACAAATCTTTGTTTTATCATATTGACTGATGATTCTCACTTGGTATTTCATATAAAGTAAGGATTAGAACACTGTACATAATTAGAGTTTTTAGAGGGACAGATTAGTGTAATTTTTTAAGAAGGCACAAAGGGATAAATGTTGAACTTGGGGCTTAATTTAGGGATGTTTCAGGATCAGTGAAACTGATGATAGAGAAAATGTTTTCACTTTGATTAGATGGAGTACCAACTGAGCTTTTACATATATGTATCTTCTTTCTGCCTGCAATTAGAGGAAGAGTGGAGCTACAATTTCTTCATTCATGAATACCATCCCAACAACACAACCTCCTCCAACTTTGATACGTACCAATAAATTCACCTCAGGGTTCCAAAACATCGTTGATGCTTATGGAGTTGGAAGCTATGGGGAAGTTAATCCAGGTTGGTCCTTTTGAAATTTGAACTGTGAACTGTGCTGTCATTACTTCCTGCCTTGTTATGTCTTTAAATACATTGCTGAATTGGACATTAGTAAAGGCAAAATGGTGATAACTGCCCTGCTTATTAGTAGCTGTTTTAAAATTTCAGTAGCTCATCAAAAGTACAAATGGTGCTCTAAGCAGTAAGATGGGATTTGATTTTGCTGAGTTATTTTAGCATTAAATATACTCATAACAGCCATATAATGGGGTTTTTTTATATGTCTTACCTTGGGTAGGATATTTAGGGGAAAAAAGATGACTTTGGTAATGGCTATTGATCTTACTGAAGCGTGGAGCTTATCACTTGAAAAAATCCAGCTTATTGTATAGTCCAGTTAGTTTAATGTCCTCATGTATTTGTGCAGCTTTCTTGACTTTCTCATGCTGTACAGGAGAATGTACGTTACAGTACAGAGTCAAAATAGCCATGGAGGAAGAACTGTTTGTTTGGCTTGAATTTCCTGGGCTTATACTATTATCCTCAGAATTGTCAGCTAATGCTCAACTGCAGAGTTGTCATTACTAAGGGATACACATACGCAAACTTTAAACTGAGTTAAATTTATAGTGTGGCGGGGAAAGGTCCATTAGTAGAGGGTGAAATCTCTTTCAAACTTAAAGCTGAAAATTGTTTGAGAGGTTAAAGTAGTTGAATTGCTTAGGCATAATTCAGATAGCAACATCATCTGTTGTGCTGTGTGCCTGAAATCTGTCATGTTGTCATTTCAGCTCTCTATACCATCATCACTTTTCCCTTCTTGTTTGCGGTTATGTTTGGAGACTTTGGGCATGGTCTACTAATGTTCATATTTGCACTCCTGACAATACTGTATGAAAACCACCCTAGATTACAAAGATCACAAGATGAGGTAAAAGGAATTATAAATAATTTACTCTCCATCCAGCAAGATAACTTTAATTGAATAGTTACTATGTTTCTGAAAAGTTATTTCAGAATTTTTATTCTGAATTTTTATTCTATTTATTGCACATGTATTAGACTTTTTTTTTCTTTGTTTCAGGATTTTCTGTGTTTAAAGTTGCCATATGCATCAAGATTAATGTGATATCTTAAAAAAACTTCACTTTTTTTGAAAGGACAGGATTAATCAAAGTGGAATGAAAGACTGATAAAAATTAGTTGATACTGTTGGGCTTGTCTTCTGCTTAGGGCTACTTAGCGATGTGTGTGTTTTACAGAATGTGGTTACAGTGACTAAAAGGATTTTTGAAATGATTTTTCAAATTCTATCTTCTTTAATTGTTTCTGAAAAGGAGTTGTAGTTTGGAATTTATTAAACCTAATTTTAAACTGATTTTTTTAATGATGTGGGGTTGGAATGCAGGAACACATGTATCCCATTAGCATTATGTTTAATTAAGAATGGCTGCAAATGACTATCTTCTTGAAAACTAGTCTGGGTAAGTAAATGTGGTTTAAAAAGACTATTCGTTAGTGTAACACCACCAGGTCTCGGTTTGTGTCATGGGAGCTTGCATGGGGACTTCAAATCTCTGCATTCAAATTAAACCATAATTGTCTTTCAGAATATACTTCTTGCTGCTAGCTCTATTTCCTCAAGCATATAAACCTTTGCGTATAGATAAATCCCTTGACGTAAAGCTATGAGTGTGGGGACATGAACTGCACCCATTTGGTGACTGCCATTTGTAAACTGCATATTGACATGCTTAAAGGAAAATTTTCTGACCTCATTTAAGTACACGTGGGTAACCTCATAAATAGTGCAAACGCATTATTGTAAGAGTTAACAGATTACAGCCTGATACCCAAGACCTCAGTCTGTTTACTAGCTATTGCTCCAAGCCCCAAGGGAATCTACTCAGCGACTGCTTCTCCTGTTGTCTGCAGACTTTTGTGGAGTCTCTTTAGCCTGGGAGCTTGGTTAAACCCATGTTACATCTTGGTTGGCCATGGGTTTCTTCATATTTCTTGATGACTATTCACAAGAATTTTTAGTTTTTACAAGTCTTGGTATGGCCACAAATGTGTGGTGTTTTTTTTTTTTTTAGAAATGTGTAGATAATGATTGTTCACATAGCAGATAACGTTCTCTATTTTTTTCTTTTTTCCAATACTTACAGATAATGAAAATGTTATTTGAAGGCAGATATGTTATTTTATTAATGGGTCTGTTTTCTGTATATACTGGATTGATCTATAATGACTGTTTTTCAAAGTCATTAAATATATTTGGTTCTGGATGGAATGTTTCAGCAATGTTTGAACAGAAGGCTTGGAGGTGAGTAGCACACCTCTGTTTGCTATACCATTAAAACAAAAGTGTGCTTCCTGCAACAGTTTAACCCTTTTGCTCACCCATTTTAACCATACTTTTATTGTAAGTAGTAAGTAAACGTAGGGAAAGCTAGTAGTAAGTAAATGTAGGGAAAGCTAGGAAAATCTAGTTGTTAAGGTAGTAAGTGCTGGTGCGCTAAGGACTAAGTGATACACTAAGCTTAAAAGAGGCAGTAATAGTTATTTGAAAACAAAAAAATCAAATTGCTTATTATCTTGAACTGCAAAATCCACAGAGAACAAGATGTCTTGCAAAAACACTATCAGAATTTGATTGTATTTCATTCAGTCAATGTGTCAGGTTAATCTCATATTTATCAATGCTGCTCTTCTGGATTTACATGTCCTCAGTCACCTGGAACATTTTCTAAAGTATTATCCTTTGGTATTGATGACAGTCAGTCTTCTCCTGGAACAAACTCTGTGGCAGTACCCTAATGCTATATGCTAGCTAATAACTTTCAGTGATTAAAAACTGCAGCTGGCATAGTATCTTTTTATTGGTAGGAAGAACTTGCACCTAATTGTATGAGGTGATATTTCTAGGGTTATTCAGTCTCTAAACCTTCTTAGGTGTGTTTTGCCTCTTTTTTTCTGGTCTTGCAAAGGTGTTCTTATGAATGGCTGGAGACTTCAGTAGCATTGTAAAATCCTAACAGAAGTCTCTAGGGCTTTGTCTTAACCATGTATTCTTTTTACTAATAAAAAGTGCACTGCCTCCTGTGTTACGGCTTGTCTTTATGCTAATGATTTTAATTTGTCTCCAATTACTGTATTTTCCAGGAGAGGTTTCTGAATATATATATCAGATTTTGAGAGGAATGGAAAACACAAGGCTAGTTTTTTGAGAAATTTGCCCTAGGTCATGTTACTGGAATGAATAGCCAAGCAGCATTAGCATCTACTGTAAAGAAATTAATTAATAAAATAAGTTAATTACCTAGTAATCATCAGTCTTTGCACAGCTTTTCTTGATAGAAAAGAGAAAAAAAGTAGGCTTTGAATTGTCAAACCTACTTTTTCACAAAGTGGGGTAACCTCATTGCTTTGAGGTGTCATGGCCCTTTGGTATTTAAGTGTTCACAGCTTGCATCTCATTTTGCCTCGAAAACAGGAAGTGGCTTAAAATAGTGAGTGCTGTGTTAATTAAAAAGTATATGAAGTTAGAGTGGAACCTCATCCAAATGCAAAAGGGAAAAAAGTATCAGCTGTTCTTTGGGTGTTAGTGAATTTTATGTAAAAGAAAATTGTGAGCTTTTTAAATGAAACTTTCCATTGTAGGGGGAATCAGGAATAAAACCCAGAAACTTTCCTTTCAAAGGCAGTTAGTGTGAATTAAGCACAGATTGTGAACTTCTAGAACTCTTTTTTTTTTTTTTTTGGTATTGTTTTTATTAGCCAGGGCTATTGTGCTTAGAAATCCTTTTATTCATCTTTTAAAGACCGACAGCGGGTAGGCTAGTCATATAAAGGAAAGCAATAGTTGTGTCCTGCAGAACTGGAAGTATATATTGTCACTGTGTTTAAACAATGTCAGATCTGATTGTGTTTTTCTTTCTCTGCAGTCCTGAGGATCTGAAGTCTAATCAATTTTTAACATTGGATCCAAATGTTACTGGTGTATACAATGGAGCTTATCCCTTCGGAATTGATCCGGTTAGTCTTATGCTTTTAAATTATCCTTTTGTATGATCAGTCGTTTGTAAATTAGATTTTGGTATGTTTATTAGGAAGATAAACGTACTATAGAAAAAACACATTTCTGCTTGCATTCTCCATTCAAAAAGAGCTTTTTCCTTAATGAGTCAAAGATTTAGGTATTTTCATGAAACTCAAATTTCAGTTATGGTCCCCATTTGAGGTAGAATTCTGGTCTCCAGTAGGGAAAGGATACTGGTTTATTTCTTCTGTTATACTGTTATTTAATGGTGATTTTTGTCTTCTCTTCTTCAGATCTGGAATTTGGCAAGCAACCGTCTCAGTTTTTTAAACTCTTTCAAAATGAAAATGTCTGTGATTTTTGGAGTAACTCACATGACATTTGGAGTTGTATTGGGGGTATTTAACCACTTGTAAGTATAAGAAGTTAAGATAATATTAGCGTTATAGTTTTTGTCAAGTCCTGAATTATAACAGTTAATCTGGTAAGAGAAACTGGAACAATTTTTTTAAAAAAACAGAATAATAGTAATTGTGAAAACTGTTCTTAAAAAAAAAGACAGTAACAGAGAGGTCTTCTGTCACATATATAAGATGATGGATCAGTATTGTGCCAAAAAATCTGAAGACATCGTTTAATACAAGATTTTATTTCACTTGTTGCTAAATAGAAATACATGCCTCTTATGGTCTTGATTTCCACTGAAATACCTGATTAAAATTTCACTGAATATGAAGAAATCAGTTCTGGATTCTGATTTCAGTCATGCTCTTTAAAAGTGCTGGGTAGTGTTCTGTTTGATTGAAAACATGTTTGGGGCATGTATTTGTCTTGATCCTTCTTTGTAAAACTTATTCTTCATTTTTTTCCCATTTTTATCTTTTAGGCATTTCAAGAAGAAGTATAATATTTATTTGGTTTTTCTTCCTGAACTTTTATTCATGATGTGCATCTTTGGCTACCTTGTGTTTATGATCTTCTTTAAATGGTTAGCATACTCTGCAGAGGACTCTACATCTGCTCCTAGTATTCTGATTCAATTTATTAACATGTTCCTGTTTCCTGGTGGTGAAACAGAGGTCTTCTACACCGGACAGGTTAGTTAGCTTCTTACAAGCTTCTGAAGATCCTGTTGTTTCCTATGCAGATAACACTTTGCCAGGCATGTAAGGCTGATGGCTGAGTGTTCCCCTAGGAAGGGCGAGGTATCAGACTAAGGGGAAATTGAATAAACATTATGATTAAATAACATGTTTACTCTTTAATTGGTTGTAAGATTTTACGTAGCGACTTGTGAAAATACCTGTTTCTAGAACAAAATCTCCCCAGTTAAAATTAAGGCTAGAGAACAGAGTCTCAGGCTTGCAATTTTGAGGCTTTTCTATGTGCTGTAAATAATCTTACTAAACTGAGTATCAGTAATGCCTTAATCTAGAACCCAGTCCTGAAGATGCTGGATGTCTGTAACCCAATTTAAGGGCCTGTTGAAGTAAAGTACTTTTGTGCATGTTCAATTTAGAGTACATGCCTGCTGAAATCGGTAGTACTTTTCTTATGCTTAAACAGGCTTTTAAAGGAAAATGGGAAGGCTTTTCCTGCTTCTGATTTTCTGATCTAATTTCATTTTCTTTCTTTTCCCCCTAAACAGGTTGCTCTACAGAGGTTTTTACTTAGTATTGCTTTTCTTTCTGTTCCTGTAATGCTTTTTGGTAAACCACTTTATTTATATTGGCTGCACAGTGGAGGCCGAGGCATTAGAATGTACAGGGTAAGTATTGAGAGACACTTACACATTTCCTCAGTATAGAAGAATTCAGCTGGTGGTGTATTGCATAGAGAATAATTGCATAGAGAATAATGTCCTTACTACATATTTCTACTCAACTTGGAAAGTACTTGACTGTCACGCATAATAGTGCTTTGTTCCTCTAGCTCTCTTTTTGCCTTTGCTTGCAACTGCTTTAAATAAATTTAAAAAATTACACTGGCAGTCCACTTAAAGACAGGGTATGTTTCCATTTTGCAGAGGGGCTACAAGCTAATTCGAAAAGAAAGTGAAGAAGAGCTTTCTCTGCTGAGATCTCATGATGTAGAAGAAGGAAGCAGTCATTCAGACAGTGGACACAGAGAGGGGGATGGAGAGGAGGTAATGTTTTTACTTAATCTCTAGTTTGTATATCCTTAAAAGCAAATTAGAAGTGGAAGATCAAGAAGATAGCCTGTACACTGAATCCCTGGAAGTTTTCAAGAAAATCAGCTGAACCTTTGCAAAGACCTTGTTGCCCAAATGCAATTTACTTATTTTTGATTGTTGCTATTTTTTCATTATTTCTTGGTATATTCAGATTGTTAGAGTAAACCATAATCTGACTGTAGTGGAGAACAGGAAGAGTGCTTTATTTGCAGCTATAGACTTTGCGTTTAAACTATAGTTTTTCTTAAATTGAAGAGTGGGATAAATATCCTAGCTTTTGTATGGTTTTATGGATTCTTAAAATTAAGGCAAGAGGACAACTGTCCAGCTTCCTGTTAATTACTCTTGGCTTTTCATCCAGACAAAAGTCTTTTCATGTCTGCAGATTACATCTTGTGATGAGGATTATTGCTAATGGGGGCTAGGAGACAAGAGCTGCATTCCTAGTCCCCAGCTACTGCTGCTGCTGTTTAATTTGGCCAAATCTTTAAAGGTCTTGACTGATTCCACTGATTTCATGTGAATCGAAAGACAAAACAGTGCTTCAGTTTCCCAGTGTGCAGACAATGTATAGTACTTGTTTCACTGGAGTAAGTAGTTTGTTGCTTCTTATGTATAGAAAATACAAGAATTGTTTGCTTAAATAAATGTGTCCTAGTTCCTTGCAAAGTAAGTGTTGAAACTTGCAGTAATATTAGAACTCTTTGTTAGCAACAAGTTGTGTGTTTAGAGTTTACTGTGTTAATGCAGTTATTTTTCTATCACTAGCATTACTAATAATTACTCCTGGTTTTAAAGATGTGAAAATTGACATTGTAAACTTAAGACATCAATAGAATGGGAATCAGAACCATGCCTGGTTTTACTACTTAAGAGTTTTCAAGCATTAGATCATATTCCTTGTGGAAAACATAAATTGCATTCATTTTTATCTTATCAGCAAAGTAATTGGGGAAACTAACTGGAAAACTATAGCATATGATTTTTTTTTTAATGTTGTCTTTTTAGTAAGAATCTTAAACATGGCAGATCTTTTTTTTTTACCTGATATGAAATCAATTTATTACCCTTTCATGGAATTTTTCTTCCATGTATATTAAGCTTTGAAGATGAATGTTTTTGTTCTCTCACACTGTACTGTGTTGTTTAAATGGATACAAATGTATTTTTATATTTTAGCTTAATTTTGCAGATGTTTTTATGAATCAAGCAATTCATACCATTGAATACTGTCTAGGATGTATTTCTAATACAGCCTCATATCTGAGACTCTGGGCATTAAGTCTTGCTCATGCACGTAAGTGGGGTTTTTTTTGGTTGGTTGATTGGGTTTTTTTCATCCATCTGGATTTTTTAATGCTGGTTAGAGTGGGGCTGGCCTGTTGAAGTGATACTGCTATGAAATTATCTTTTTCTTAATTTAAAAAAATTCCCTGTTTAAACTACTCATGATCTATGGAAAGCTCCCAAACTGAAACTGCGACTTACTGTTTGGAATCTAGTGATTTTCCTCATTGATTGCTCTGTGCTGTAAAGAGGCTGATTATCCAAACGCAGTGTTACCTCACATAGTAGTCTATCAGTAGTCACAGTACCGTTACGGATTTTTCCATTGATTGACCTCTTTGGAAGGTGTTTAGTCACTTGCCACAGTCGTAGTGTCATGGTGTAAAATGTTGCCATCAGTAGATCTTATTTTGAAACTGAGACGTACTTTAAAGTATTTTGGGGAAGGGAGAGGGGGGCAGCTAACTGCGGGGGGGTTGCTTACAGTTCCCATGGTTAGCAGATCCTGTAATGTTTGAGCTAGAATACAGGTCGGTTAGAGTAGCTCACTGGGTGAATGTATGCAGTATCAACAGTAATTATGAAAACTTTTTTTTTTTTTTTAAATAGAGTTATCAGAAGTTCTATGGCAAATGGTGATGAGAGTGGGTCTTCGTGTAGATGCAACGTATGGTGTCTTACTGCTAGTCCCTGTTCTAGCCTTTTTTGCTGTGCTAACAGTTTTTATTCTTTTGGTCATGGAGGGGCTTTCTGCTTTTCTACATGCTATACGACTTCACTGGTAAGTTTTAACTTTTCATTTTTTTCTGTATACCACTTCAGCATATACTGGCTTGTTCAAGAGGAATTTTTGTGTCAAAATATTAGGTGCCTTATTGAAAAGAAACATGTAAAATTCAACAGGCTAATCCTACTGTAATAGATTTATGCAATCACATTAGATAATTGTCTTGTTAGTTGAATGTGATTGTTCCTCTGGAATACTTTCAGTACATTCAAGTATTATATTGGCTTATGATGCATATTAACCTCTAGTTGACAAACTATGAGTACATTTGATTTGTAGTATTGCAGCTTTTCATACTGTAGAATATTAGTAATGTGGATAAGTATTTTTAGTTTCAGTCTGGTTATATCACTGAATGGCATGGCTTCAGTCTGTCTGTTTGGTTCAACAGAAGATTTATATTGGTGAGCAAAACTGTTGCTAAAGTGGGGCTGCCAACCCTTAAGTATTCTAATCCTTTCTTAGTCTTGGTATCACGAGCTCTGCACATTCAAGTGGATTCAGAGAATATTTAGCTTGAAACCTGACAACATTTACAGGGTAAGAAAAGGCAGACACATAGTAAGTATACCAAAACATGAGGCAGAGCTATATGCATTACAGAGTATTGTCCTCCTGATACTGTATATTTGCAAAACAATTAACTGCAACTAACTTGAAAACAAATTAGTGAGAAATGAACCATGACAGCACACTGTGAGTGTGTTTGTGTCTCTTGGGAAACATGAAATTTGCCTGACACTGTGATAGGAAGGTTAAATAGCTGCACAGAAAGCGTCAGTGACAGGATTAGGATTGGTTTCATTCAGCCCTTTTGTGTTGCACGTTTCTATCCCTTGACAACCGGTCACTTTGGATTAATACACAGATGTTGGGTTCTTTTTGTCTCGTTTCAGGGTGGAATTTCAGAACAAATTCTACTCTGGTGGAGGATACAAGTTTACGCCTTTCTCTTTTAAGCACATTTCTTTACATTTTAATAAAGATGATACGGCATAGTTTGGTTGCTGTCAGCAGAAGTGTTTGGAATTGTCTGCAAATAATCATGTGATTGGATCTCATCTATGAATGGTTTCCTGTAGGACAAAGTGTTTTTCACTGATTGCCTTATAATGCAGCCAAATAATTTTGTAATATGTACCTCCCATAGAAATACATAGCAGATCTGGAGCATCTTGTAAAGTATATGGATATAAAATGTACATTTTTCTTGATAAGCTAATGTTGTAAATTAATTTTATTCTTAAAAAAAAAAAAAAGTTGTTACCGCTTGTCCTAAAACCAGTGTAGGCTTTTTTTTGTTTGTTTGTTTTTTGTTGAGGCTGCTTATTTTCTTCAATGGTTACTTTTAAGTTATCTAAAAGATTTGTCATCGTATTAAACATTCGTTACTAATCACATATAAAGCAAGCTACCATCTCATGCACTCTGGAAACAATTCAGCCATGCAACAGAAGCAGTGTATGTTCTCAGTATCTATTCCAGAAGGATTATGAAATGTAAATTTATCCATAGCAATGGAACGTGATCTTTTTTGGCCATATTTAAAATGGCACCGAAGATGTTAACTGTTTATTCTGAGTTCCTCCCGGAGTTACTACTCTCTCTTTCAGAAGCCACAGTGATATTTCATGTTACGGAAGAAGGCAGGATGGGAAGCAGAGACTGGAAGCGTTAGCCCTCTTCTTTCCCTGTAGCGAGGAGCTTTGATACGTGCTGTTCTGCAAAGCGAGTTGTGTGCAGCCCATCACTTACGGTGACCTGGATGAGCAAAAGCTTCAGCCAAAGTCTTGCACTGTCTGGATGAGGACTAAAATAAAAAAATCAAACTGCCTACGAGAAATTTTTATCCCAGGTTCTATTTTTACAGTGTGATCCCAGGCAGAGGTCCTACTCCTACGAATAACTCTCGCACGGGGAATGAAGAATTGGCCTCGATCCGTGTTTCTCTTTGGCTGTAAGGACGTGCGTAGCGTTACTTACCTGAACCAAAGCTGATACCGAAGCGGTGGACAGCGGTCGTTCTGTATTATTTTTTTTCTGTCAATGTGCAAATGGGGATATTACCATAATGTTTTACCATCTGTGCCATAAGAACGGCCTGAGTTACATTTTGCACTTGTTTCGTACTAATCCCGAATAAAGCCGCGTTCGCGCTGGTTGGGAGCGGGCCCTCACCTTCGTTCCCGGCCCCGGCCGGGGCAGCCCTGCCCGGCCCCTCCGCCTCAGGAGCTCCCCGCGCTTCCCGCCCGGCGGCCGGGGCTGAGGGACGAGGCGGGGCGCTGGGCGGGCAGCCGCCTCCTGAGGCGGGCGGACCGCGGCCGTCGCTCCTCCCGGGCCCGT
>VZTL01025359.1:0-14088 GCA_013400535.1 Scopus umbretta | reverse complement strand
AAAGAAAAAAAAAAAGTATTTCTGCGGTCTCAAGTTTCAGTTGTCTACTCTGCTATGTGCTGCTGCAATCTACCCCTTTTCCAGAGACGAGTACTTTTTATTAGTATTGGAGGGGGTTTTAAGGCTATTTTACCGAGATTTTTGCTTTGTTACAGATTCTAATACCTACAGGAATCATAAAAATAACTACTTCAAGTCCTGCTGCTTTAATACTTTTCTCCATTTTTCTTTCCTAAACACATTACTAAATGCAAAGCTCTACTAAATTCTAAGATGATTAAAATATAATGGTCCTTTCAAGCTAATTTTGATCAACTCACTGTTCTGTTAAAATTGATCACCTCAGTGTTTCCGATGCAACAGGATAAGCATTTAAGCCTTTAACCTCCGATCTAATATACATACATAAAAATGTTAAATATAAAATCATCAAGAATCAGGGGTTTTTTTGGTTTTTTTTTTCTTTTCTTCTAAGTCTGGACATCAAGCATTTTTTTAGTAACTCATATCATTCACTGCAAAAAGCCCAGCACAAGGTTCAAAATAAGTCATTGGATTAAAAAACCTGGCAGTCCTTGAATCTTGAACAGGCATGAGCTTGACAGTAAAATTTCCAAGTGAAGACTTTTATTTATGGCCTTCATTCTGCATGGCCTTGGCAGCAGCATAGCTTAGGAAGATTTCACAAAGCAGAATAATCAGAATATTTTTCAAATATAATTGATAGCATTATTAACAAGCTTGCTAGGTCTGTTTTCTGTACCCACTGCCAAATTGATCTGTAGTAGTGTCATGACTGTAACTAATTTCTTATGGTTAACAACTAATCCTGAATGAGTCAGGACAACACATCCCATTAAATTCCTAATTATACATATGTACATATATTTAAATAGACCTAGATGTAGCCCATATTTTCACTGTTTTAAAGTGGGGGAAGACACTGAGTGCTAAGTGACGTTAAAACTGTACATGAGCCCTGCCCACAGGTTAGTATGGTTGGTTTAGAAAGCCTGAAGTGTTTCTTCTTTTATGGCCACTGTTTCTCACATCCTTTTTTATTAAATATGCAGCTCTGTGAAGCCTGCGACACATAACTCAGGTAGACACATTATAAAAATCATAGGGTGAAATCAGGACTTCTTGGCTATCTGAATACAACAAATAGGGGAACCGACTATTCTAGCTGATGTACGCGTCAGTCTGCCTTACAGAATGTTACTGAATTGGATAAACACCACCACTGCATGCCAGCGAACATCACGGTTTACTACCAAAGCAGAAAAAAATTATGTTTCCAATGGAAAAAATACCCTGAGTTCTGCCATTCTTATTAGACACTCTTATAAGCATATCTCTTAGATTAACAGCTATATTAAAAAAAAAAAATCCAAGTTCACTCTCTTCTCTGCACCCAGCTTATGAAAGTTTATTTTGCTTTTTTGTATTTACGTATATCCCATTCTTCTTGTTTCTGTGATAAAACTTTTATAGTCAATAAATTATAAATCACATTTATGTATAATTTATTATTTTAAATACATATTTTATCTTTTCGCTTTTTAAAGAGGGAACTATTTTAGCTTTGTTCCTTTAAGGTTTCAGTAGTTTGAAAAACTCATGAATAAAGCATGCTGCAAGCAACATTTACATTTTTATAGTGTGTGCTGTAACCGTATAGATTTTTGCTTTCTAGACATACACTTTTAGGTCAACATGATTGTCTTAAGAATAAACCTTACAGAAATCTCTGGGACTTCATGAACATGCTTTTCCATTATTTCCCAGCACCTTGGACACCTCCCTAACATACTTTCCCTTCTTCGGTCAGAGCAAATGATAGAGTTTTCCAGATGCACATACACATCTCTGCTGGTACCTGTCAGATATCTCCTGTACTGATTTCTGTATTAGAGCCAGGCAAGATTTCACTATTTTGAAACACAGAAGTCTTAATTCTGCTACAGAACAACTCAGAGATGTTCTGGATTAGTGTATCTAGTAGGTTTATTTCACTCCTACAGTTAAAAGGCCACATTATGATTTCAGTCATTACAAAATGAAAAGCATTTCTTTATTTCAGAATTATCTGGACTTACATAGATGCATTTTAGATTAGAATTTGATTATATTACCTCACATCTCCCAAACACCTCTCAGAGCAAAATGCAGGTGGTCTACTGAAATTAATCTGCCCTGGGAAAAATAACATATAACCTCTTTCAATAAAAACAAAGCCCTACAGGCACTGGTTTGATTAAAATTCCTTTCAACTTTCCTAAAAGCATAGTGTCGTCCAGGTTACCCTGGAACTCAGTTATGGCTTTTCTTAGGACTGAAGTTTTTCCTCCATTAAATTGAATCTTATAAAGAATCTCCTTCTGTTGTTATATTTTTTTCTCCCTCAATTTGGAAGTATACACAGAATAGAAAATTTATTCTGCAGATAATTACAAGTTTATGGAAAACTCTGCCAGTAATGTGGAGAGACAGACAAGATGAGGCAATAATTTACCATTAATTACAAGAAATATCCAATCTTTATACTGATATTTTTGCCAATGCTCTACAAAGAGGAAAGTCCTGTATTCTCCTGTAACAAATTACATCTAAACAGTAAATGGTGAGAAGTTTTGGGGAAAAAAAAAAAAAGAGAACATAAAGAATGAATGGATCATATTGCAAGTATAGAATACATTTTGGAGAGGTTGTCAAATTTTTCGCAGTTCTCCAACATAATTAGGGATCTCTTTATTGCCATAGATACAATATCTTGCTCTGTCTTTGCAAAAGGACAATAAAAACATATTTTAAAACCTTTTTTTTTCCTACAGAAAAGCTTACACATGTTCATTTAACCATTGTTAAAATAATATATATTTTCTCATATTTGTTAGCTGAAGCATCAAATGACCAATACACACCATTTTGATGAGTCACTGCACAATGTGTCAGCTGGCAAATGTGAAAACATTCTCGGAACTAAAATTACAATTTGCATTCTCAGGGGCAAGTGCTTTGCAGCTAACTAGTATTGCTGATACTGAAAAAAACCCACACAAAACTCCTTATAGCTCATGCAAACTATTGACATCTTAGAAATACCTTCCAGTGGGCTAAAAGTATTTGGGACACATTTGCAGCTGCATGCACAAGAATGATTCA
This sequence comes from Scopus umbretta, assembly GCA_013400535.1. Classification (NCBI taxonomy): domain Eukaryota; kingdom Metazoa; phylum Chordata; class Aves; order Pelecaniformes; family Scopidae; genus Scopus; species Scopus umbretta. The sequence goes on along the minus strand of VZTL01025359.1, from coordinate 10,923 downwards.
AAACAAGCTCTGACTGAAATCCCAGGGCTAAGTAACTGAGTTCATTTGTTGCAAGCTCACTGAAGAAGGGGCAGTGACTAATAGCAAAACCTGTGCTGACGCTTCTAAGATCCATAGCTGGGCAACAGAGATTTTGTTACTAGGTTCTATTTTCTCTCTAAGCTCTGGTTGAGGAATCAGCCACTTTCTTCACATTCTGGCACTGCACTACCTTTGGAACTTACTGCAGTATTTAACTTTTTTCCCCCCCATCTTTCTCTTCTCTTTTATCCCATTCGCTGGTGGGAACAGAGGTGTCAAGATCGTCTGTATCCTTCAACTTATTCGTCTTCACTGGCTTTCCTCTGCAGTCAGAAGTGAGATTTGTCCCTCTTGTTTTCTCCCCACTTGTCTTTCCTTCTCACTTTCCTTCACAGCTAGTAAAAAGAAAGCAGAAAAGTTCAGTGAGGATGCAACTTCTGGGAAGGAAAGTAGATTGGAGTGGATTTGCCTGTTATTAAATTATCCAGAGAACCCAAATATTTCTAAACACAAAAGGTCATCACAGCTGTTGGGGGAAAAAATGCAGCTTGCACACCAAGCCATAAAAACAACTGTTGATGCTTCCTTTTCAGTCTTGTCACCTGGAAGAGAAAACAATCCCCTTTATTTTGCCCAACAAGCAGGAGGCAAACAGCACGTGCCGTTGCTGACTGAACTGCAAAATCAAAATTGACAAATCCTGGAGGAGGAGGATACTGTTATAAAGCCAGACACGACTGCTAATGCTACCTTGACTTCCTCAGCTCATACCTGCTGCTGTTGCTCAACAGCCCCTGAGGCCTAAGTGACATTACTCTGGATTCTAAGACAAGCCTAGAAAGAGAATGATAATTTTGTCATAAAAACCCAAACCAAAACAAAACCAAAAAAAGAGACTGATACAGACTAGCCACCATTGTAGCTTTTGTGCTGTGATAAAGAAGCGGACTGTGTTAAAACCCAGAATGCTTCTTGAAAAATAGCAACAACACTCTTCATGACAGACAGATGTGACAGAAAGTTAAGATCAGGGCTGAAAAAACAGAAGTTAAATATTACAGTGGCCCCTGACATTTTTCCTTTTTATTTTGTCATAAAAATAATAATAATTATTATTATTGAAAGAAGTTATCTTACTCTCTGCACAGAAATAAAACAAAAACTTCAAACTTAAATCCTTTTCCAATTCCCCTTAAAGCATTGCAACAATTGCACTAATTCTAAAGGGCACTTTGTGGACTTATTCTGTGGCTATGTGTGTGTATGTACACATATATATACATACACACCCACCCACAAATAAGAGTGCATGTGCATGCGTGCACATACACATATAGCAAATTAATATATTAATTACAACAGTCCCCATTTCAGAATGGAAAGACTGCTTTAAGAAATCAGGACATTTTAAGAAAAAAAAAAAGAAGAAATGGGATATCATAATTCATGCCTTTAACACTTATTATCCATTGTGACCGAGTGGCTTGTTTTGGGGAAGAGCAAACACTTCTCCAAAGTTTAAAACTGTGTTTTCACAAGTATCCTAAATTTATTATGCTCTACCTGAGATGGCTTTAGATTAAAAATCCAAGCTGGCCTTCTAACTGTAACTCGCAATATATCACTGTGAAAGAAAAGCATGAAAAGCACAGCCATGCAAGTTAAGATTGGCATGTTTAGACTTCCTCTTGCTCTCAAGGGTGCGAGGAACAGACCTGAAGCATTAATATTCTGTCTGTGAATGTGCAAAGCTCAGTTTTTGCTGAATTTACAAAATTAACCCAATAACTTTAAAGTAGAGTCCAAAGCTGAAAAATTTCATATAGCTTCAAGTCCTTGCAGCTCTGTCAGTTTTCACCAGTAGAGGAGGTACTACTCAGCTCACAGAAGCTCAAACTGAACTGCTTTTTTTACAATTCACAAACTGAAAAGAGAAGTTAAAGTTTTACAAAATGTAATATTCAAACTACAAATACAACACTTGGAAGAGAAATGTTAAAGATATGATAGAATCAAACTATTAGAGCAAAACACATATGAAAGTAGAAATTGTCTGCTATTTCAGTGGAGTTGAGCCTACGTGCAACGTTAAGTACCTACTTCAGGCCTATTGCCTTCTCTCTATTAACACTGAGGTGTGTGTCTCATATGCTTTAGCTTAAGAGAAATACATTTCCTAAGTCTTGTAAGAGACATGTAACAGAGAGGATACCAAATGTCAAATCATACATTAACTATATTAATGGAGAAGGCATCCACAGTACAGGCTGTAGCTGGGGAATAAATCTTTCATTAGGTTGTTTTTCCAGCACAAAGCATAATCTCAAGCTATTTCCAGTGCTTTGGATTCTTCCCTCACTCCAAACCTCACCAAGCCAGTTGCTGTGGATTTCTATTTCATCTTCCAAACCAAAGAGAACTTAGTACGCACAGAGTAATTTTTCTGCTTCTCTCCCTTTCCAATTATTCTAATGATGTTACGTATAGGTAGCAAAGTGTTAAAGGAGTCGCTCATGCGCCTGTTTGTTTACATATTAACCGAGGTACATTTATACATTCTCTTTCCTAGGTTTACCATAATGACATAAAAGAACTATTTTATAACTAGAATGCTACTTTTAGGTTTTTTTAATCTTGAGATCTTTACTCAGTTAATTTTTTTTCCTGGGTAAAATTCACCACTGTTCATTATTTACTTGGTTAAATTAAGAAAGGATGAACAACACTCCAAAAAAAAACCCCTCTCTGCCTTTAAAATAGTGCAAAAGCACTAGGAACTAACTTTTACCCAGTTTTTCCTGTCTTGCAGAAACTGGAGAAAAAAAAATGCATCCGTGACTGGAAAATTAGTTGTTGTAAGTTTACTAACTGCGATAAGTTTATTTTGAGTTCTTAGTAGTCTCCAATCTCTAAACCCTTCTACATACTGGAACTGTATTTGATACCAGAGAATTGATTTTTGCACTTTTTTGTTTGTTTTTCCCATTGGATTGAAGCTGTATATCTGGATAACTCTGCATCTTCCTGGACTTTCTTTTTTTAGGTGTACTTTGAAATGGGGAGCCAGAGGGCTTTTATACTTTCTTTCTGGATTTGGGTAGTTTTCAGAGGAAACTGGCTGCTTTTCACTGGCAGCCTGTCTCAGTACTACTACTATCAAATAAAAATTTGATGAGTTATAGAAATTGAAAGTATTAATAAGACAGCAGTTGGGGTCTTGGAAGGTTACACAAATGTAGGGATGAAGAAGCAGAAGGTATACTGGAGTCCTTTCCACCTTCATTCTTTTCCTTGACTGAGAGTCAATTTTTGAACAGGAAAAAAAGGACTGAAATGTGAGAATCCAGAATGTGTTATGGCAGGAAAATAGGATGCTATGTATAATTTTTATGCCATTATTCTGTGATTAGCGTAGGTGAGGTTGTAGCTGTTAGTCCTATTATCAATTTATTCACCTAGCATTTAGGATAGAAAATGATACTGTGTATCTACTGTTTACCATATTTTTCTGTTCATGACATTTCATATAAATTACTTTTTTTTTTTTTATTTGATATTCATTTTGGCTGCAGTAATGCCTTGCTATATTAAAAAGCACACCCAGGCTCACAAAGGCAAATAAGAAGACTCCTGATGATCATAATTAAACAAGCTAATTTCTTCCAGAATTCATTCAGACTGTCTTTGAAGTCCAGTAATACCTGATTGCCATTTTCATTTACTGTAAAAAAGCCTAATATTTTCTGTGAAGTAAAGGCAGTCATTCCCACTAGGAAAAATATTGCTTGACTGTACTCAGAGAAAGTCATCTTTCCAATAGCCAGCCCCACAATCTACAGAAGCATATTAGCCCTCATAAAAAGTCATTACCATTTATAGATAAACTCTAAAGAGAGAAGCCAACATGCACATATAATAAAAGAAGAAAAATGAATCCTTGTATCTCTACATAAAAATACTTTTCATGCCAATAGGAGTTTGCAGAAGAGAGGAAAAATATATTCAACAAATAAGTGACAAGACCAGAAAATGTTCAGAAAGGTACATGACTTCAGGTGGACCGAAAGACTAATTTCTTCCCTAAGCTATAACTAATTTTGAAAAACAGGAGGTGTTATTTATTGCCAGAATTAAGACCCAGATTCTCAAAGCTATATAGGTACTGATTCCCAAATCAATAAGCATGCTTCTAAATCAAAGGCAAGAGGGTACCTGGATGGGAACTAAACAGCTTGTCAGGACACGGCACTAGCATGCTTTCCAAGTGTTATCCAGACGTCTGAGTGGGGCCAGGCCTGGTGCAGCCTCCCTCTCTGTCTCTGGACAAGGTTTGGCCACTGAGGCAGGGCTGGCCTGGCCTCAGCTCAGCACCCTGCGGGCAGAGCAGGGAAACCGCATGGTGATGGATGAAAGAAGACATTTATGGAAAGGGCTGTGAGAAGCCGGGACTCGTCCCCTTGCTCTGGGCACTGCCTTTCAGCCCTGGCCACTGTTCCCAGGCTGGCCCTGGGTCCCACTGAACCAGGCACCACCTCGACCCCATCCCATCCCAGGGGCTTCCTTCCCAGCGGAACCCAGGACATGTGGCAGCACCTGGGGATGGCAGGGCTGGGGCTGACCCCAGTCACTGTCCTCAGCCCAGCATGGCTCTCCTTGCTTGTGGCTGTGGGACTGGTCAGGGAGGGAGGGCACTGCACTGGCCCATGGCCCTCCAGGCCTCACCAGGCCACCGCCAGACAGGTTGCACCCTGGAAGGTGGGTCTGCAGGAGACCTCTGGTGTCAGGAGCCAGGCCCTTCTCACATGGGTCCAGACCTGGACGAAAGCCAAGACTTAAACCGTACTGAACAGGATTTGCCATTATCTGTGCTGACAGTCAGTCGTAGGCAGGACCACAGTTCACAACACAATATGGCTAACCACATTTGGATTTGGAAGGAAGCCCGGCAGAGTGAAGACCGATGTAATAGCAGTCAATAGCATTAAACACAGTAGAGAGGTCTATCTGAAGAAGAATGGATGTGATTGATGCTCTTGTCTAAGGACAGAAGAAAGTAATTCAACAAAGCAACAAGTTTTGCCTCAGTATTGTGCTCTAGCCTGAGAGAGCCCTAGGATACTGGCAAATGACAGCTGGTCCTGGTGGCTGCCTCAATAGCTTCTAACCATAAAATACAATAAGTAAACTAGGGCAGCAGTGAGAAAAAAACACACTGAGGCACTTGCCTTCCCAAGGAATGAATTGAGAATAAAGGAAGGAAAGAGTTAGATTCCAGTTTATATTTTCAGTCAAGTGTTTTCTTTGTTTACCTTGAATAAACCCTTTCTTGCTAGATTTGAGTGCTCAGGAAAGTGCAGTCAGACAATCCAGGAAACTGAAGTCTTTTATGTACACACCCTGGGATACAAAATTATTGCTGGGTGGGTGAACTGCTGCAGTACTGGTCCATTAAGGAGAAGATTAAGAACCTGAAATCAAAGAGAATCTTTCATGGTTCGGTATGTGCCTTCTATTACTTTTCCGTAGTTGTTAGCGCTTTAAAAAGATAAGAGCAAGTTTAATACACTTTTTCCAACATATGGCTACCAGCATAGCAGTTATTTTTAAATTTACCCTAATGTCTGTGCCAGCTTTGTTTCAGTGCTGACATACTATGATATCTATGCTGTGTCATTACTAGGACTCTCTAGAGGGGTGAGGCTGCCATTCATGTCTAATTCTGGGCCTGGAGTGTGTGGGGCGGGGGCTGTGCTATGGATAAGTATGCATTAGGGAGTGGAGTAATGCCAACAAAATTCACTTTACCTGTGACATAACCAGATTTAAAACCAGTTCTGTACATAATCTTTAGAGAATTGGTTCCTTCCTGGTAAAGTTACGACGCTATGTAACAAATTGTACTCATTTGTGCTTCAAGGCAGGTTGAAGCTCTATGTTTCTGTGATATAACATTTATGAACTCTGCTATGTGTGGGATTAAATTTTTATTCTGTAGTATAAATTAATTAAAGTTAATTTAAAACAACATATCTTGGAGGTTTTCTGAATACAGCAGTTAGTCCTTTTAGAAGACAGGCTTGGTATACCAGCCACATTCGAAACCTGAGGCTAATGTAAAACTATCACTGTTTAGAAATGATTAGTGGTCTGCTTATCTATAGACAGCTAATCAGCAATTTGCAAAGTACAAATGCTGTTCTCAAATTACCCCCCCTTTTTTTTTTTTTTTTCCTTTTCTGCCCAACAAATCCATTTTTGCTACAGTAATTCATTTCTACTGTAAGGACCACTAGGTACTGCTTTAGGTGAACAACTCAGTTCACCTATGCTCTGACTTAGAGCAGGCCATCTGTGACAACACTAATAAATTGTGCATGAAATTGATTTAATCTATATTTGAGACATAATTTGTCCTGCAGAATGTTGTGTGTGCAGTTCACTGATGTTTTTATTTCATTTGCTATTCTGTGGCCTGCTTTGCTCTATATTTACTACAATAATTTCAGTTTTCTCATCAGAAAAAACCCACCCTTTTTCTTCTGAGGTTGTTTCTCTGTTCATTTTTATTTTTACCAAGGACAACACAAATATCTGAACTGAGATGTCCTTTATGATCCTTTCCATCTCAATCACTTTCAGCCCTGAAATCTTCCACTTGCAATTTTGCTCCATCCATAGAACATACCCAGTAGGATGCTCTGTTTGTCTCAGACAAAACTCATCATTGTCAACAAAGAAGATCCCTATCAGCTTTAGTTGGTGCTAGTTTTGGACTTCTCTACCAATGTATACTCTGTATGGAAATAAGTCCTCAGGTGAATAACATGAGACAGAGTATCCTGTGGAGAGGTTAACATTACATTTTCAGCATTCTTGTGTTCCAGTAACATGGACTGATAGAATATGAACCTTGTGCAATGCATACATCTCGTGTTTCCCACCTTGGCATTGGTTCTTGTGCTCTACTATTGCTCTCAATGGTAAGTATAAAGGAAATTGTCCTGCTATTAAGTGTGTAATATCTGTCTTTGTAAATGGAGTCACTGATACTAGATTAATTTCACAAAGTAGCTGTTAGTTTAGGCATGATATTAAATTTAAACAGGTAGATAGGTTTAATTCAATTCCCACTTCAGCTGCATTCAATGTACTCTATTGGCAGAGCCACCAGTAGATAAATAAAAAAAAAAACCAAACCTGTTGGTATGCTTTTGCAATTACAAGTCTGGGTCAAATCTACTTTGAGATTTAGTAAAGTATATATTAAAACAAAATATATATCTCAAAATAAAAACTTATGTTTGATTCCTGATTTAAATTTGTAACTTTAAGAAAAACGTCTGTAAATTTCCTATTTTATTGAGAATTATTTGCTTAAACAAATCAGACTGATGTCTTCCAATACTTGTTCTTTCACATTGGATCTCTCTGGTGAAATGATAAATCTGAGGCTTGAAAATACCTTTTACTTGTATTTACATTGCTGGGACTGACAGATACTTTTTCCTAGTTGATAAAGCTTAAGTATGACATTTTTATGACATCCTCCAAATCTAGTATGTTTTCCTCCTTATTGAGATGTGGTTTCTCCACTGATAAATCAAGAATTGGGACAATTCTTTTTGGGGCTTTCCTTTATCTACATATCTTTCTCTTTTTTTACAGGCTTTAAGAAGTCATTCACTGATCCTTCAAGGTCAGATACATTCAGTATTATTTCTGTGATGCTGAATCTTGTCCACGCTCTGGTTAAATTAAATGTCGCTTTGACTTCGTCTTCTGACAGTTTCAGTTAATCCACAATAAGTAGGAGAGGAAGTTTAATTTTTCAAATATGAATTTCTTATTTTTTCCACTAATTTCAATAAAATTCAACCAAATATATAATATGCCAAATCATCATTGTTGCCAGTCCATGTTCCATAAGAGTTGTTCATATTCCATTAGTTATACATTTCTGTCATTTCATCAGGCTTCTGGGAATTTCTTCTGATAGCTTTTAATTCTTCTTTCATTGGGCAAGAAACATTATTTGGGGAAGCCATGACCTAGCAGTCGTCACTCAGGTCAATGATAATTTAACTATCCTCTCTGTAGAGTAATCAAAGGTTGTTTTCTAATCTTCTAAAATCTACTAATTCTGTTTCTTTCTAATTTTTTTAAATAGTTTTTCTTGTGCAAATATCTTCAGAAACTGTATGTTTTCTTCCAATGAGTTTTTTGTTAACCAAAGGAAATAAGGAAATAAACCATTATGCACAGCACTTTCTGATCTCTTTTAATTTTTGTTTTCCCTCTACTTCATTTTTTTATGCTTAAATACTAACCTGACTATTTTCTCTTATTTACTACATGAAGTTATAGTACTCTGTCTTTATATTTTCCTACAGTAGGAATTTATTGTTGCTGGGTTTATATTTCCTTTTNTTTTTTCTTTTTTTTTTTTTTTTTTTTTTTGTATGCGTATACACACATGCACACAGACATATGTACATGTATACACACATGCATATGTATATATACGCACTGAAAATCACAACGCTGAACCTTTAGTTTAACCAGTAAACCTCATTTACCCCACCATTAATTTCTGGTTCAGTAGGTAGGATACAAATATGGTTACTTTTTTATTTGGGTTCAAATAAAAATACCATTCTGACTCAGCAGTCCAGTTCCAGTTTGATTCCATTTCAATTCCAACCCCCCCCCCCAAAAAAAAAAATTACAGTTCACTTTAAGTGTGCTTTCCCTCTGAAATATTTGGTTGACATGGTTGGGTTCAGTGCTTTCAATGTGAGGCAGAAAGCTTCACTAACCTTTCATAAAGCTGTTAGCAGAACTGAGTTAGAAAATGCAGCTTGCTTACTTGTTTTGGCACATGTCTGCAGTTGAAACTTGGAACATGATAAATCCCTGAAGCTTGCACTAGCAGCAAAAAAAACCCTGAAGAAGAAGGAGGGGAACGTGAGGAGATAAAGTGACTGGTAGAGCAAAGGAGCTCTGAAGGCATGCATTGAATATTATCTGATATATATTTGCAAATAATTCTCATGAGTTCATCCATGTGGCAAATTCTGATGTACTGACTTTTAAGTTCCCCATGAATGCATTTTTTAATCTAAAGTAAAATCTCACACCAAGAAAGCTCTTTTATTTAGAGTGTGTGAAAGTTTTTCTTTGCTCTAAAATAAAACTCTTAGCCTTTACCTATTCTCTTTACCTGCCAACCTCAAGAAATATTATTTCCAAGAGACAGTTCAGTAGCTGCTAGGAAGCTTTCTGGTTATGTTTCAACAATGTGACAGTGTTCAGATGTTGCAATGGTTCTGCATTGTATTTCAACGGTTGAATATGTTAGTTGCCATACATGAAAGGTGGAGTTGTTATTCAAGCCATAATGCCGTCTTCTTCTGTTGACATAAATAAATAAATCTTAGAGTATATGTCTATTTTTCTAGCTTACCTCAGGACTATTTTTATTCCAAACACAATGAGGCAGACTTCAAGCAGTGAAGGTGAGAGTGTTGTTTCAGGTCATGAGAGGCATATGTATCTCCCAGACCCACTGCGATTACAGCACATGTTCCTTTGGTTCCTTGTGTTTGATGCGGCTTTTTGGTGTTAAAATATCTACCATCTAGGTAAGCCTACAATTCTGGATTTTTTTTTTTCCTTTCACCTGAATTTTTCTTCTATCTTGACATTTATTTTTCAACCCTTTCATCCATCAGTATGTTTCCCCTTCTGTTTTCCTCAGTTTCCATATCGGTATACTTTGTGTGCAGAACTTTTTGTTCTTTCCCATCCATTGTCACCCACATTTTCACTACCCCAATGCATTTTTGCCCCTTTATTACCACTCAAGAGCAAAGTAAAATCCACTAGGTTTCTGACCAAATCAGTGAACACACCAGGTAATACAAGTGAGAGAACTTATGTTACATTCCGGTAGTTCCCTTCAAAATGGGAACTGAGAAGCAAGTATGGGGGAACTTCTGGATTGGTGAGATCCAGGATAACATAGCCTGGTCCTCAATGGTTTCCACATCACTAGCTACAGACAGACGTAGCTTAAAACATTTTCAAAGCCTGCTAAGTAATCAAGACTGGATTGTTCTGCAAGCTGGGATAATTTCACTTTTGGGAGGGCTGAAAAAAACAATATTTCTATCTTCCTCCCTCATAAAACAATCTGTTCCAGGCATTCCCCAGTCAGCAACATCTTCCTAGGAGGATATCTCTAAAAAGAAATGCTGAAAGCTTTTCCCTGAATTTTCTGTTGAGCAGGTGGGCCGTAGGATGGTTTTTGTTTTGTAGATACATTTTGGATTGTTTGCGAAAGCTGTTTGTTACCATGCCATCTGATGGACAATTTCTCAGTGTGCCATCATGAGTAGAGCATCTGCTCTCACCACATTGTTTCTTCTAATGTGAATAGGCCTAGGAGAAATTCATCACTGCGATGTATTATGCATGCTGATAATAAGGCTTGCAAAGTATTTCAAAAGGTAAAATGGTGATATTGTCTTCTCAAGGGTCCTTTTACATTTTTGTACCCATGTTTATGACTCTGTTTCCCAATATATCTTTTCCCCTAAAGAAATTAGCAGAAGTGTCAGTCTTCCAAGACCTCAGATTAAAACAATGAAAAGAAATTATTTCTGTCCCCTATACCACCACGTTCTGACAAAGATTCTTCAGGACTTGTTCTCCTTCATTTGGCGTAGTAGGAGGGCTTAAGTTTAAAGCTCAGAAATATTGGCATACTACCAGTCATTGATAGAAACAGGTCGTGATCTTTGATATGAAGCCAGCAAAAAACAACATGCAAATACAGCATCTTTTCTTTTCTTACTCCTAGTGAAGTATTTTTTTTTTTAGGGGTGGGGTGGGATGGGGAGG